>JAUNZM010001889.1:0-113533 GCA_033459285.1 Clamator glandarius | reverse complement strand
GGAGGATTGCAGTGCGCATCTGTTGAGCTTGTCGAGATATAAGGTCTATAGCATTAGCAACTTTGTTGGTAATAATTTCTAAAACGGCTTGTAGTCAAATTATGCGGTTCATATTATAAATCGGTTCCCTTGCCCCTGATATGGGTTCATTTGGATTCCAAGTGGCAGGTCCATAATGCTCAATTATTCTTTCGGGTGGCCACTCATTTTCCCCCCACCTTTGTGTTCCTCCTATTTTAAACTCAACAGATTGCTTGTTGCAGGCAGTGCTTGTGTTCCCTAATTTGTCATATAGTCTTATTCCCAATTGAGGACCACTCGCTTTCGGAAGAAGGAAAAACAGAGGTCGGATAATCCCTATATAAATTTCCAAAATAATATGACAAAAATTAACATACACATCTTAACCACATTACACTAAAATCTGTGTCTGCTTCACTTCTGTGGGTGCGTCTGTGTCACTTGCTTCCTCCTGAAAGTAAAACAAAAACAAACTCGCCTCTCGGGTTAGAAAGAAGGAACAATCCATCTAGTGTGAATCTTATGAGTTTTTCCACAGGCATCCTTTGCCTTCCAGGTATACTTATTAAGGGGTGTGTCCAATACCAGTGGCTCATTGCCCACTGTGGAAAGTTCGACCAAGACAGGTTGTCCTGGAAAATGAGATGGATTGTTGGGGTGATCAGGACCACGTGGGGCTGGCATAATTGTTGGAGGTTTTGGACAGAATGCGGTGATCTTTGGGCATCCGTTTGCTCCCCACCAACTGTTGATGCTGGTCACTGCATCCCACACTCGCTCAGTCCATCCTGGCTTATGTGGTTTGAGGAAGTGTTTTAGTAGACCATTTGTTCATTCCACAATCCCATTTGCTTGTGGGTAATATGGAGTGTGAAACACCCATGAAATTCCCTCCTGGACTGCCCACTCTTGGACCACTTTGACTGTGAAATGTGAGCCATTGTCTGATTGGATTGACTGTGGTTTGGGGAAAATTCCAAACCACTCTCTCAGAGCTTTTATTGTGTTTTCTCCTGTTGCCTTAGCACATGCTTTAGCTTGCACTAGCCCAGATACTATCTCTACGCCTACCAGTATATAGTACTTTCCTTCTGACTTCCGGAAGGGACCGGCATAATCAATCTGCCAGGCCTCCCATAGGCCTTTTCCCTCTCGTAAGTGCAGGGGGTCACCCTCCAGAGGGTGTCTATCCAAACGGACTCGGCACTGTTCACAGAACAATATACAAGTTTTACATTCTTCCCTGGTAACTGGCCACCCTCGGGCTTGTGCCTCACAATAGAGATCCTTAACCCCAGAATGCTTCTGTTTTACATGCAGCCATTCTAATAAACTTTCCCAATTTTCTGCTGTCCCGGTGCTTTGTTAGGGGAGCCAGCGGGGCTAGTTCATCCACCTCAGCATTCCATCGGCTCATCGGGGTATGATCCTGTTGATGAGATGCTACCCATGCAACTGCAAATTTTCCCTGCTTGGCAATGGTAAGGATATCCTGCCATTTTTCCTTTTGCCATACAGGTATTCTGTTGACCTCCCATCCGTTTTGTTCCCAGAAAGGAAGCCATTCAGTACAACCTTTAAACACAGCATAAGAGTCAGTATAGATATAGACAGAAGAAACAGATTGAGCTTCGTGTTGGAAAACGCTCCACACAGCAATTAGTTCTCTTCTATTTATGCATACCATTTTTGCACAGAGGCTCTCTGGGCCACCCCGTCAGGGGGTAGTGTTCCTGCCAAAACTACCTTGATTACTTTAAATGGACCTCTCAGAACTATAGGTTGTTGCCGGATGGTGCGTTCAGCTTCTCTCAGAGCTAGACTAACAACAAATAGGCCCTTTTCCCAAGTTGTATATCTCTTTTCAGCATCTTTAAAACTACGAGAATAAAATCCAATAGGTCTGACAGGACCCTCTGGGCCCTTTTGCCATAAATGGATTGACAGTCTGGTCTGGGTGAACCTCCATTCAATTTGAACCGGATCTGTTGGGTGAATTGGACTCAGGGCTTGATAGGCAACCGCTTCAAACATCAACAGCTGTAAAGCCTCATCATGGACCTGAGTCCATTCCCACTGAACTCTCTTTCTCAATAAGTCATACAGGGGCCTGGCAATAATTGCCTCCAAAACACAAGCAACCCTAGTGCATGCTGCAAGTCTCTCTTTGACTTTGGCACCTTAATTTGATCTAAAGAGGAGAGAGTATCCGGTGGGATACACGTCATGCCTCCCTTCCACCAGATTCCTAAAAATTTTACCTCACTTGAAGGAGTTTGCATTTTCTCAGGTGGAATTGTCAACCCTATACTTTCTAGATGAGTGATGATATCCTTCTGAGTTTCTCTAACTTCCTCTGCCTGATTCCCTCCTATGAGCACATCATCTATATATTGATAGGTAGTGTGGGGGAGCGCTTGTATCCTTGAGGTAGTTGTGTAAAGGTGGACTGCTGTCCTTCCCAGGTGAACGCAAAGCGATCCTGGTCCTCAGGCTGTAAAGGGACCATAAAAAACATATCTTTGACATCAGTTGTTGCCACGACAGGGTGTGCTTGTTCCTGAATGGTTGCTATCAGTTCAGCAATGTTTGGTACAGCAGCTGTTAGTGGGCATGTATTGGCATTGAGACTCCTGTAATCTATTGTCAATCTCCACTTGCCGTTTGGTTTTCGGACCGGCCATACTGGAGAGTGAGTGCAAACTACAATCCCTTGCTTTTTCAAATCTTCCAGAACTGGTGTAATTCCCTCCCTTGCTCCTAGAGGCAATGGATAGGGTTGAACATTTTTCAATTTGGAGGGAGGTAGGATAGGTGCCACTTGCAATAAACGCACCTCTGTGCCTGATGTTTCAGCCAATTGCCTGATCTGGGAAACATCAAAAGACCATGAGTTTCCCTGTGTGTCCCACCACTGCCTACCCTTCAAAACATCTATACCTAAAAGATTCATCTGGAAAGATCCTATGGACACCATGGTGTTGACAGGATTTTCTTCTCCTGGTAACCATACTGTCACTGGAGTCATGAGCACTGACTGTGTTTTTCCCAAATCATTTAAAACAATTAGACTTCTGGATGGGATCGGGATTCCACATTGTTTTGCTTCGGTTTGCGTTAGTGCAGTGATTTGTGCCCCAGTATCAATCAAAAATGTTACCAGTCGTTTCCTTGGTCCTACAGCAACAGTAATCAGTAAGTCCCCTTTTGTATTGCAGGTGAGTTGTCTTACAAACATCCATCCTCTGCGCCTCTCCCCCCCTCACCTCCGGGGGACAGAGTATCTACTTTCCCGCCTCCTTCTTTTCCCCAGTCGGCTCCTCCCCAGGGTCTATCAAGGGTGGAGCACTAGAGACTGGTTTGGAAGTGATCTTTTTGTCCAGACCATTTCTGCACAAGTTGTTCTAATTTTTGAGTCGGGAGTCCATCCATCAAGTCCCGAGGAATGCCTTTCTGAAGTCCTAGTTGCCACAGCCCCTGTCGTGTTAGGGGTCTCTCTCTCTCCCAGGAATGTGACATCGGAACGACTCCAGGCTTTGGCTCCCCCTCATGAATTATTGTTGCCTAAAAATTTGCTCTGCAGCCCATATGACCCTGGTTTCGGTTCTTTGGGACGATCCACCAACAGGGTTTTCTCCCAAAATTAATCAACTCCTGGGAAACCTCTCCCCATGTCCATACTTTCCTCCCCAGCTGCCGATTGTCAGGGGTCACTATCCCCTCCAGAGCGGCCATCATTCTTTCTGCATTGGGGGTGTATTGAATCGTCCCTTGCAATTGAATGCCAATGGGTCTCAGGGAATCAGGAAGTCCTCGTGTCAGGGGAGTCATCCTTTCTGGGTCCACAGACATCATCATCGGGGAGTCCTGGTTAGGCTTGAGCTCCCGATCATACATCATCTGGAGAAAGGCTGCCTTCTGCACACTTGCCACTAACTGATCCACCGTGCCTGTTATGGCAAGGGGATCTCCCCTCTCCAAGGGCTTCAGCCCTCCAGCCCAGTACACAGCTCTCTGAGTCAGTGACCATGGGGCTCGGTGGTCACCAGTAGTTAGAAACACATCCGGACCCCAGTACCCTTCTACCTCCTTTTCTGACGACAAAATTCCAACACCTCCTGACAGAGACACTCTCCATACATATTCTGTTTCCAATTCTTTTGCAGTCCTTGCAAAATCCTTTTTCAGCTGTGCCAATAAAGTTGCTGTAAATGGGACTTCTTTAGTGATAACTTGAGGACGGTTATCACTATCATCTTCATATACATACTCTGTTTTAACCAGCGGATACATGTAGGGGAGGCTTCCTACAATTTCTTTTGCTTTCTGCAAATCCCCTTGGGGATGAATTTTCCGTATCCCTGTTTTGCGGAATAAAAACTCTATAACTCTGTTAAGGGTTATAAAGCAGGTATGCGCTTATTCGCCGGTGGGTGCGAGGGGATAATCCTCCTAACTCGCACACAGTATGGAGTTTTGATTCTGCAAAACATCCCCTTCTCCAAAGCCTTTACTTCTGCCTCCACCAGTGTATCTGTCTCCCTCAGAAGTTGCTCCCTCAACTCATCCTTCAGTATCATATTTTGATTCCTTTCCTCTTCTAGCAATTCTTTGGGGTTTTTTTTCAATTGTTCCTGCAGGGTGCATATGGCCATCTGCAGGGAATCTATTACCATATCAGCTTGACAAGACTTCTGTTTTCTCTCTTGCACTGCAGCTGCCAGACTAGCTCCTAACGCTGCACAAATTATAGTTTTTCCCTTCCCCCTCCTAACCTTAGCTTCCTTCTGCAGTACCCTTATCCTATCCACCACACTCTGTGGTTGAAACCAGTGGTTTTTTGCCCAATCTTGTCCCTGGAGTGAGAGGCGAGATCGGTGGACCTCCAAAAGATCATATAACTTGTCTATTCCTTCAGCCCGTGAGGGCACAGCATCACAAACATCACAATCACAAACAATGGCTGCCTTTTTGGTGGCTATTCTAATGCAGAAAGGGTTTTTTTATCCTAAGAGGGTCACACCTTAATGTCAAATTTCACCTTAACTATCTCAGGAGAGAATCCAACACAAAAGCAATGCAAAGGGGGGTTTCCATCCTGAAGGGGGCCACACTTTGGTATGCAACTTTCCCCTATTTACCCTTCAGGGAGCAACAGGCTTTACTCAACAAAAAGAGGGATTTTGTTCCTGGGAGGGCCACACCTTAAAAATCAATTTTCCCTTTTTTTTTTTTTTCTCTCCCAGAAAGTCAAACCTTACACACATGCAATATCAGCTGCATCATTTAATCATGGGGAGGCCCACGTACCCCCAGGCTTTCTTACTAGAGATGGGACACGCCTGTCTCCTAGGGGGACTAAAGCCCTCACCAAAAACCTAGTTAAGCTCATAAATCGAGCTTTAAACTAGATGTGAGGGGGGAGGGGATGGAGGCCAGGCTGAATGGGAGTGAGCCTATAGGTGAGACGTCAGTGGCAAAGGGGTGGTGTGCTGGCGACGCCTGCTAGTATATCACCACTAAGAAAGAGGGGTGAGTGCAGCTGAGGATGGTAGGCAGCCAATTTGCACTGTGGCCTTAGTTAACTCAAGGACCGCTCAGTTGGGGAGAAACTTTATTACGAGGGCTGTAGCTTCTCCTGCCCAGCTGAAGAGCATTTACACCAATGCACGCAGCACGGGAAATAAGAAGGAGGAGCTGGAAGCTGTGGTAGGGCAAGGAAACTACCATGACGTTGCCATTGTGGAGACGTGGTGGGATGACTCGTACAACTGAAGAGTACACATGGTGGGGTATAAACTCTTCAGGAAGGACAGGAGAGGCAGAAGAGGAGGCGGGATAGCCCTCTATGTTAGAGAGGGCTTTGATACACTCGAGCTGGACTACGGTCAGGATGGGACCTAGTGCCTGTGGGTGAAAATCAGAGGAGCCAATGGGCAGGCAGGTATTGTGAAGGGAGTCTGCTATAGACCACCCAGCCAAGAAGAAGCAGCTGATGAGCTCTTCTACAAACAACTGAGTGTAGTCTCAAGATCCCTACCTCTAGTCCTTGTGGGAGACTTCAATTTCCCAGATATAGGCTGAGAGTATAATACAGCAGAAAGGAAGCAGTCCCGGAGGTTCCCGGAGTGTGTGGAAGACAACTTCCTCACATAGCTGGTGAGTGAACCGACAAGGGACGGTGCCCTCCTGGACCTGCTGTTTGTGAACAGAGAAGGACTGGTGGGGGATGTGAAGGTTGGAGGATGCTTGGGGCAAAGCGATCATGAGATGATAGAGTTCTCGGTGCAGGGTGAGATGAAGAAGGTGGAGATTAGCAGAACAGTCGCCCTCAACTTTCAGAGAGCAGACTTCGGACTGTTCAGAAGACTGGTCAGAAAAGTCCCATGGGAGGCGCTCCTTGAGGGCAAAGGTGTCCATGAGGGCTGGGCGCTCTTCAAGAAGGAACTCCTAGCAGCTCAGGAGAAAGCCGTCCCCAAGTTCCGGAAAAGTAGCCGGCGGGGTAAGAAACCAGCATGGTTGAGTAGGAGGTCCTAAGAGACATCAATAGGAAGAGGAGGGTCTACGACCTCTGGAGGAAGGGGTAGGCATCCTGGGTGGACTATAGGGAGGAAGTGAGAATGTGCAGGGAAAAAATCAGGAGGGCTAAGGCCCAACTAGAAATGCAATTGGCCAAGACTGTGAAAGACAACAAAAAGTCTTTCTACAAATACATCAACAGCAAAAGGAGGGCTAGGGAGAATCTCCAGTCCCTAGTAGATGCAGAGGGAACAAGAGTAACAGGGGACGAAGACAAGGCTGAAGTTCTCAATGCCTACTTGGCCTCTGTCTTTAACAGTAAGGAAAATTGTTCCCTCAGTGCACAATCCCAGGGGTTGGAAGAGAAATATGAGGTTCCCAATGTCCAAGAGGAGGTGGTTAGAGATTTGCTTGCCCGGCTAGATGCCCACAAGTCTATGGGGCCAGATGGAGTCCACCCAAGAGTTTTGAGGGAACTGGTGGATGTGCTGGCCAAACCCCTATCCATCATCTTCCAACAGTCCTGGATGACTGTTAGGTTCCGCTGGACTGGAGGCTGGCTGATGTCGTGCCCATCTATAAGAAGGGGTGCAGGGAGGATCCGGGGAACTACAGGCCTGTCAGTCTGGCCTCGGTACCGGGGAAAGTCATGGAGCGGGTGATCTTGTGTGCTATCAAGAAGCACTTGCAAGAGAACCGGGTGATCAGGCCCAGTCAACACGGGTTCATGAAAGGCAGGTCTTGCCAGAGAAATCTGATGACCGAGTGACTAGACTCTTGGAAGAGGGAAAGGCTGTGGATGTAGTCTTCCTGGACTTTAGTAAAGCCTTTGATACAGTTTCTCACAGCATTCTGCTTCAGAAACTGTCGGCCTCTGGCCTGGACAGGCGCACACTCTCCTGGGTGAAAAACTGATTGAATGACCGGGCCCAGAGTGTAGTGGTAAATGAAGTTAAATCCAGCTGGAGGCCAGTGACAAGTGGGGTTCCCCAGGGCTCAGTCCTGGGTCCAGTCCTGTTCAATGTCTTTATCAACGACCTGGATGAAGGCATTGAGTGCTCCCTTAGCAAGTTTGCAGATGACACCAAGATGGGTAGAAGTGTCAATCTGCTGGAGGGTCGGGAGCCTCTGCAAAGGGATCTGAACAGGCTGGACTGCTGGACTGAGACCAATGGCATGAGGTTTAACAAGGCCAAATGCCGGGTCCTGCACTTGGGGCACAACAACCCTAAGCAGAGCTACAGACAAGAGAAGCCTGGCTGGAAAGCTGCCAGGAGGAGAAGGACCTGGGAGTGTTGGTCGATAGCTGACTGAACATGAACCAGCAGTGTGCCCAGGTGGCCAAAAAGGCCAATGGCATCTTGGCTTGTATCAGAAACGGCGTGACCAGCAGGTCCAGGGAGGTTATTCTCCCTCTGTACTCGGCACTAGTGAGACCGCTCCTCGAGTGCTGTGTTCATTTCTGGGTCCCTCACCACAAGAAGGATGTGGTGCAACTAGTTACCACCAAGGCAAATCCAGCGAGGTACAGTTGGTTCGTTTGCAGTGCATGTGATGATACTCCAAGTTCCAGGGGGTGTCCAAGAAGAGAGAGGAGGGTGAGAAGAAAAAGTTCATCACGTCGACGCAGCAACAGTTCTCAGGAGTACACGGTGACAGCTTCCAGGCCGCGTTGAATTGTATGTTGGGAGAAACTGCTTTCAGTCTGGTTCCGTGAAGATCCCTTTTATCCTGCAAGACCCTCATTTGCAAGTGTCTGTTTTCCATCTCTTTATCAGCAATGTGTAGGAAGTGTGTGTGGGGGGGGGGGTGCGCAGCCACCACTGCATCACTCTCGCCCCCCCACGAAGTCAGGTCTGGACCCTCAATTAGATAAGCAGCTCTTCTGTTGACCCCACAGACAACCTGGTGCCACGGGATGGGTGGTCTCCAGATAAAATGTTTGAGGCAAACACACACATAATCCAACTGTACAGTCCCCAGGTAAAATGTTTAAGGCAAACACACACATAATCAGACTCTACACGGCCTTACAGTATTTACTGATGGCTCAGGAAAAACAGGAAGAGCAGTACTAACGTGGAAAGAAAATGGGCAGTGGGCAAATAAGATGTATACAATAGAAGGACAGGCGATAGTAGAACGAGCCCCTCAGACACTACAAAATATGTTATTAAAACAAAAAGGGGAAATGAATGGTGAAACATCACAGAACAGATTAGGGAAGTCACTGTATGTGTTGAAAGGAAGGAGCCAAGGTGTTATTAAAATCTTTGGAATCAGACCTATGGGAAGGATCATATCAGTTAATAACACGGGGTCGAGGATATGCTTGTGTTTCCACAGGTCAAGGGCCCAAGTGGATGCCAGTGTGGTGTGTCCATCCTTATCTAAGCAGAGATGGTAATTATGATGAAGATGATGGCGATGCTAATATGAACAGCAATAATGCTGGGGCTATATCAGCACTCATGGACACGGCAAAGAAGCTTGAAGATGATTGAAAGAAAAAAACAAATAAACAACTTGTTATAAAGGATTCTTAAGTCAGAAAGCTAGCTAAAGGCCTTAATCAAAATCACTTTTCTTGCATTAGTATAATTCTGTGTATCTGTAGTAAGATATTTCTATGTTTAATCATGTGTCAATCATGTTTTCCACGAAAGGTACAACAAACAATTGATGGTTTATATAGTTTATAATGTTTTATTTATAATAGAATGGGGAAATGTGGGCATAAAGATTCCAGTATTGCGTGTGTGCTGATGCAAGTGGCTGATGCCTTGGTATACTTGTGATATTAGCAGCAAGCACAGAGCAAGCGGCCGATGTTCTCATGCTTGCTAGCTTGTTGAGGCCTTGGAATCTTTATTAAGACCTGTGGGTTAATAGGAAAGGAATGCACTAGGTGGAAAACATGATGATAAGGGGCACATCTGCGAGTAACAGGGGGTTGCACTCTGTTGCTGCACTGCGGGATTCTCACGGGTGAAAATTCACTGGGATAGCTGTTACTGGATACAGAGGCACTATATAAGGTTTGCATTCTCTAAATAAAGTTGATCTCGATTGTTGCCCCCATCAAAGAGGTCTGTGCCTTAATCGCTACAGGAGGCAGGAGCGAAGAGAAATTAATGAGAATGAAAAAAAAAGAAAATCCATGTGCAAGAGTTAAGAATTCAGCAGGTGAAGAAGAACCCTACATTGCAGCATGTTAGATCACCTGTACCCAAACTTGTGGGACGTCTCACAAGTACATACGAAGAGAGAAAAGGCTCCTTCCTTTACTCAGGGAATTGCCATTGTGTCACTAACCATGATCATAAGGCATAGAGAAACATTGGGCAGTGAATGGAAGCTAACAGAGCCGTCTCTCTCTTGTTTCCAGCAGTCAGGAGTTAGCTACTGTGTGGAAATAGGCACCTTTTTGCCTGTGGAAGGAATAAATAGGCAGAAGGTGAGTTAGCCCTGCCAGAACAGGCTGTAGAGGGCAGATTAGCAGCTGTCAGGACAGGAACTGGTACTGCCACAGCCCTGCTACACCAGTCCTGTGGATAAATACGAACTGTCTTCTGGTTTTCTCAGAAGAGACAGTCTAACACCTTGTAAAAGAGCTAAATGCACTTACAAGGAGGAAAGCTGGAAGCAGAATGCAAATGCCTAACGCTGGCAAGGTATTAAGCTGAAGAAGCACCCCTGGGCAGTAGTGTGGCTTCTGGTCACCACCCACCCCACAAGCACTGGCAGAAATGACTCCTAGCCGTACTGCTGGGAAGGACTGGGAAGCTGTTGATGCCCCCTCCCTGGACGTGGACAAGGCCAGGTTGGATGGGGCCTTGAGCAGCCTGATCTAAAGGGAGGTGTCCCTGCCCATGGCAGGGGTATTGGAACTAGATGATCTTTGAGGTGCCTTCTAACCCAAACCATGTTATGATTCTATGACTGCCAAGGAAGGCATCCATACAAATAGGAGGGCGTCTTCTATCCCTGTCATTCATACTCTCACTCCTCTGGATATGGTGTGCTGCTATGTACAACTCAAAATGTGTACCCATAAAAAGGTTCCTGCACCTCACACTCCTGCCAGTCCCACAGACCATGAGAAATCACAGCCGTGTCCAGACAGGGTAGTTCTTTAATTCCAGCCTGAAAAGGCTAGTGGAGTTTTGTGCTCTAAAAGCCTCTGATTTAGTTTCCAGTCAGTGGCATTTTAGGAATGAAGAACAAGTCATGGTGTCCCTGCCTTCCTCGCAGGCTTTGTGCTCTACTCTTCACTGATTTGCATCCCCTGAACATGCTACCTCACAGGTGGACTGACTGTCTAGACTCAGCATGACCAACATAATCGGTGAGAACAGTTTCATGCTGCCACAAACTTAACCATAAATATATTTAAAATTCATACAAGCTTTTACAGCTTTGCCAGACCGAAACAAGGCCAAATATCTAGAGAATAAGTGAAATAACCAAGTAGGTATTAGTAAAAATCCAAGTAGGCAGTAGTAAGAATGTACAAGGGACCAAAAACTGTGGAAGACATACAGAGGAAACAGAGCACATCTCCAAGACAAGGGAAATACCTGTCCCGTTCTTTTCCAGCTTTTCTCAGATGCAAGCAGTGAGACTTCCCTTCTGTGTCACTTGCTTGTTAAGCAAGGCAGTAATACCCTTCACAAATTAATAGAAAAATAAAGAAAGAAAAAGGAAGACCACCTGCATTCATGACTAAACCTCCTTATTTAAATTCAAACTCCTCTTCCCTTTGTGTGAAGTGGAAGCTGGGGGGTGTGTGTGTGCAATTCACAACCTCATTACCTCAGACATGTGGCTGTTGGGTAGTGTTACTGCAACACCAGAACATCAGTGATTCTGATTCTTGGCTGTGCAGTCCAAACCTGATCTATCAGTGTCAGGAGTGAGTTCAGTCTTTGAGATGTTACTGAAGTTATACAGTGCAATAAAATGCACTGCGGCAAGTCAGATCATCTGGATACATGGGTTTCGGGTTTGACCCTGTAAAGTTTGTTTTATAAAATAATTCAAAGTTTTCCCAAAAGTATAAAATCTGCCCAATGAACCTTCACCAGTCTTTCCCCAATCATACCCTTTAACAAATACCACAACAATAGCTTTTCGGAAAAACAGTAGGAAATGAGCTTTGCTGATAACGTTGGTAGTCTCAGAATTTAGATGCCTGTCTGGTGCCTGACAGCGTGCAAGCTCTTAACTGAGAGTAAGTTTGCATATTAAATTTATTATCTTTTGGCTCACAAAGGCAGAAGAAGAAGTTTTCTGAGAAGCAAAAAAACAAGGTAATTATAGCCGCTCAGTAATGCAGGCAAGGTAAGGAAACATAGAAGTCACTGTGTTCTTTGTGTTACTGTGGACCAGCTGTAACCAAAACTGAGGTGAGCTCTGATTCTGACATTTAGAAAGCAAACGAGGCTTCTGAATTTACACTGAAGTAATGCTTCCTGAGCAGCCCTCTTAACCTTCCACAGATGTTCCCACAGACCATGGAAACCTTTCTATTCAGATGAGATTTTGCAGGATCATTTCTTTTTATGCAGCAGAAGTTGTTTAGAAGTCCTTTCCATTGTTTCTTTTCAAAGTCAGTTCTCTTCTCCCTGTCCTCATAAACAATTTTCTTAGTGTCCTCTCATCAAACCTAATCTATAAGCAGGATGCTCTTTTTCTCATATTCACAGTTGTAGAGGAGCATGCATCTATGACTTCCTGGGTAAGACATTTGGGAACTGACTTTCATTTACAGAAGAGCTCCTTTTTATCCTGTTCTGTTAAGCGAAAAAGGACAGGTGTTTCTACCAGTTTCAGAGGGAGGAGACGTTATTGGTAGTAAACTGCAGGTTCTCAGTTGAAATGAAATGGACCCTGTGTGACTATTTTCACTGCAAGATTGTATAGAGGCCTCAAAAAGACGTTGTGGTGGTCACACAGGTAATGAAAAGATTTTACAAGTGTATGGTCTTATAATTGGAGTTTCGTGGCTGGATGGTTCTGTCTGCACTGAATCCCAGTGAAGTAAGTTAAAAACACATGGCCACTCAGCTCCAGTTAGTGGAAGCTGAGAGTTAAAAATGCCATTTGAAAACATAAATGGGCACAGAGAATCTGGGAAAGAAATACTGCAGCATCAGGAGAAGAAGATTGCCAGATTGCATTCACACCTGAACATTGCAGTCTAAATTGAGGAAAAATCCTCCAATAGCCCTATGTATTAGCCAAGCAGATATTTTTAAAGTTATGTAAGAAAAAAAGGATCTGTTTGACTAGGCTATTGGAGTATAGAGGAGATTTATGAATTAAATATTCCTTTTAGTAGTATCAATATTTTAAGAAAGGCAAGAAAACCATTGGCAGTGTGAGAATTAATTAATAAGTTTTGCAGCAGATGGTTTGTATGCTTAATTATTTTGCGCTATAAATCTGTCTCGTATCAAGAGATAATATGCAGACAATCTCCAGACATAGTTGGATAACATAAATAAATATTCTTTGAGGGCTTTCACTGTTCTTTGTCTAAAACTAGTATATATATCAAAGGCAAACCTTTGCCAGCTTGCAGTAACAAAGGATGTGATTTTAACAGGAGTTTAGCTTTTTTACTAGTTGAAACAAGGACAGTCCCCCAGGGCAGACCTGAACTCACCAAGAGGAGACAATGAGGAAGGAGATAAGATAAAGAGCATCAGAGGATTCTGAAGACACAAAGGAACTGTGATGTACATTTGAGAGCAGATGATATGAGTTCTGTGTATGTTTAACCAATATTCCCTGAATATGTAACCAGCATTTCTCCGAATCTGTAGGAATATGTATGTTTAACCAGTACTCCCATAACCAGACTTTGCATCATGCCCTTTTAGAAGGGAAACCAATTCAGCGCTGAATTGTAAAACAAAAATATTACCATCTTTGCTTCGAAGACTTTGTCCTTTGCAATATTTTACCAGTGAATGAGTGTTTCTCACAGCAGGAATCGGTATGATTGCCAGACTTGGACTTAGAAACATAAAGACTTCCACTGAAGGAGTAGTTAACATTTGTTTATTTGTCTTTAATTAGTGCTGCTGATCCATCTTTTTCATTTGGCCTTCATGTCATGCAGTCATGTTTAAGTTGGGCTTTGATAATGCAAAATTTTCTGCAGTGATTAAAAAAAAAAACCCTCTTTCAATAAACTGCTCCAATAAAAGATCACCTTTTCTGCCAATTCCAGAAGGCTAGATAGGTCCTTTTGTGGAAATATCTCAGCATTTGAAGGTTTTCAGTGCATTGATGTCCATGCATCCAAGGATCAGGTTAGAAAAGCTAAAGCCCAGAAAGAATTAAATCTGACCAGGGATGTCTAGGACAAAAAGAAAAGCTTTGATAGGCACGTCAGTGATAAAAGGAAGACTGAGGAGAATGTGGGCCCTCTCCGAAAGGAAACGGGAGTCCTGGTTGCCCAGGATATGGAGAAGGCTGAGGTACTCAAAGACTTTTTGGCCTATCTTCACCAGCAAGGGCTCAAGCCACAACGTCCAAGTCCCAGAAGGCAAAGGCAGGGACTGGGAGGTCAAAGAACTGCCCTCTACAGGAGAAGATCAGGTTTGAGATCATCTAAGGAACCTGAAGGTGCACAAGAAGGGACCAGATGAGGTGCATCCGTGGGTCCTGAGGCAACTGATGGATGAAATTGCTAAGCCACTATCCATCATCTTTGAGAAGTCATGGCAGTCTGGCGAAGTTCCCATTGACAGGAAAAAGGGAAACGTAACTCCCATTTTTAAAAATAGAAACCAGGAAGACATGAGGAACTACATGCCGATCAGTCTCACCTCCTGTCCTGTCCTGTTTAAAGTGGCAATTGGGAAGAGCTCTTTAGAACTGCCAGCATGGCATTAGTGAAGTAGTGATTTGCAAATAGTCAACCGTGATGTGTTAGAAACAAGATTAACAACTAAGATACTGATAGGGACCCTTATCTTCTTGTCACCCAGAATCGTTGTGTTGACCACTCGGATATGCCCACACCTTAACGACTCTGAGCTGATCTAATTTCATTCCCCCTGGATATGCAATGAAATTCTGGGAATAAAGTATACTTGTCATTTCGGGGGAGAAAATATGAATTTGAAAACACTTCTGTGTATAAATTTTCTGTGAGATCACTGCTTCACAGAAGCACTCTGAGGACAAATCCCGAGTCTTCTCCAGCGCTGAATAAAGTGTACCTGCCTTAATGGTTAAATTAAACTATTAAGCGTAATTTTCTTTGTTTCAGATTTGGCACCCCCAGATGGGACCCTCTCTGCCTGGCTGCAGGACCCATTTGAGATCGGGACTCTCTTGGGTACCCCCGGGGATTTCTCCAGAGAGACTCCTTTTCTCAATTGGATCTTTGTGGGAACAGACAAGGATCATCAGATAAAAAGGTACACTTGAAAATTTTATTTTTATTTTTCCTTGGGTTTTGGGGATCGGTCCATTTGGTTTGGCTCCTCATAAGTCGTTACTGTATAATGCAGGGTGAGCGTATGCCGGACTGCTAGCGTCTGATAGGCACGCATTGAAGTTGCTTAGGTCTTGGTTGCAAGAGGAGAATATTCGGTTTCTGTCAGGAGGTCTTGGTTGTAACAGGAGTATTAACTAATATCTGGTTTCTGTTTTTTGTCAGTGTGGTGAGGTGGTCTTGGTTGTAAGAGCGATATTAACTAAAGAAACTGGAGTCTTGGTTGTAAAAGTGAATATTTGATTTCTCTGTGGAGATCTTAATAGTAACTGAAGATCTGCATGACTATCTGGTTTCTGTTGGTTTGATTAGGAGTTCTTGGTTATAACAGGTGCTATTAACCAAAGAAACAGGAGTTACGTGGAAACTTGAGTGAATATTTGGTTTCTATGTGGCAGTTTGATTTGTTCAAGTTAATGGTGTTGTATTGTGTGTGTTATTTTTGTGGTGATGCTGTGAAAAGCCAATCCCAATTATCAATTCCAATTCGATTATTAAGCAGGGATGATTTTAATAAACAATGCCAGGGCACACATGGGTTAGTCCACCTAATGTGTCCCGCTAATGAGTCCCCCACTGGCTGCATGACTTCTATACAGGTTAAACATACATGTTGGTGTGGGTTCCAGGAAATACTGGTTAAAAAGTTACATGTTACATATCCATTGTTTTTTGGAACTTATTAGCATACCCACTCTTGTAAGCATATCACAGTTTCTTTGTGTCTTCTGTTTGCCTCTGATGGTCTTTATCTTATCTCCCTCCTTTCTTGTGTCTTCAGGCCTGTCCTTTGTCCCTACTGTGGGACTGTCCTTGTTTCAATTAGTAAACAAGGTAAACTCATGTTACACTCTTTTTTTTTATTGCAAGCTGGCCAAGATTTGATTCCTATTATTCTTATTATTGCTTCAGCTAATTCATTTCCTTAACATGATTTATTCCTTCCTTCAGTGAAATTGGGCATTTGTACAAAATTGTGTTTGTTTTGTTGTAGAAATAATGATGAATTTTGTCCAGATTGTATGTGGATGACTGATGGGTTTTTATAATGCATGTGGTGTAACAAGAAATTGTGGGTAACATATGGTTGGGATTTGAGTTGTCCTGAATGTAAGATCCAGGACAACAAGGAAAGATCCACCTATGCAGTGCAAGTGATTTGTGGCTGGGGAGCCAGAACACACAGTCCATAAGATGGGAGGCTGGCAGAGTGGCTGCACTTTAAAGAAGAGCCAGCTGGGATATATTTTAGATCATTAAGATCTTAGACCATAAGGGAATCAGTGGTCCACCGAGTGGTGGACAAACAGACTGGGTCATGGGGAAATTACCCTGGAGGATCCACTGGTTAAAATAAAGCTGGGGAATACGAGTGAAAAGTTTATATTCGTGATATGTACGGCATCCTCTGTGTAAACCAGCAACTGATTCCTGCAGATCAAAATAA
Organism: Clamator glandarius; assembly: GCA_033459285.1. Taxonomy (NCBI): domain Eukaryota; kingdom Metazoa; phylum Chordata; class Aves; order Cuculiformes; family Cuculidae; genus Clamator; species Clamator glandarius. The sequence continues at coordinate 97,031 of JAUNZM010001889.1, read as the reverse complement.
AATACTGTGATTGTAGTAGGAGCTACTGGCCAAACCAAAAAAAGCATTCTTTATGCAGTCTGCTAAATATGAATTGGAAAACAAGAGAGTACACATGAATTTGTTTGCTAGGAGCCCCTAGACCATTATTGAGAGGAGATTTATTAAAGCAGTTAGAGACAGAAATAATATTTGGAGCAGGAGGTACAATATTTAAAGTGAGAGATCATCAGCTAATCAAAGTATTGAGTTTGTCTTTAAAACAGGTGGAAAAGAAACACTGGTAACAGTGGAGATTTTGGAACAGGTTTATCCAGGCATGTTGGCTTCTGAGATATCTGGAAGGCTAGAAATGTGAAGCATGCGAAGGTAAAATTGGCCTCTGTGTCAGGTAATACCCTCTGCAATTAAAAGATTGCACGGGGATAAAAATGATTATTGACAATTTTTTTTTTTACAATATGGGTTATTAAAAGAATGTAAAGCAGAATATAATACTCCAATATTTCCTGTAAAGAAACTAGATAAAAGCTATAGGTTAATGCAAGATTTAAGGGCCATAAATAAAATTGTAGGAAAAGCTACATCCAGTGGTGGCAAATCCCTGTACCTTGCCGACCAATTAAAAGATCAATTGTGATTTACCATACTGGATTTAAAGGATACCTTCTTCTGCTTGATATTGGCTGAAGAAAGCAACAAAGGTGATTTGCCTTTGAATGGGAAAACCCTGAAACAGGTAGTAAAACACAACTAACCTGAACAGTATTGCCTCTAAGTATTAAGAGCAGCTGAATTATTTTTGGGAACCAGCTGACTCGAGACCTGGAAACATGGGACTGGAATCCTGCTGCAGTATGTGACCTCCTGAGAGTTACACAAACAGAGGAGGACTGTGAGCAACGGACCGTAAGTCTATTGAACTCTTGGACTGAGCGGGTATCAAGTCTTTCAGCAGAAGGCCCAGCCTATGCAGCGACAACTTACCTTGGATTCAAGATCTCCAGAGGACACAGAGAGCTCGGGACAGCCTGAAAGGAAGCTATTTGCTGCACACTCATGCCAGGAATGGTAAAGGAGCTCAGAACCTTTCTGGGAATGACAGGTTGGTGTCATTTATGGATATATAACTATGGACTCTTAGTGAAACCATTCTATGAACCACTGAAAGAATATCCAATGCGATCATGAAATGCGGCATGGACCGGAGAGGCACGAAGGGCATGTGAATAATTAAAGAAGGAATTGATGAAGGTGTTTAGGCCTTCCTGATGTTTCAAAGCCAAACATTCTGGTTATTTTCACCACTAACATTGTGAATCAGGCATCTTTCCTTAGCTGAGTCACTTTGGAACCAGTAATACATGACTGACTGAAGACGATGGAGACAGTATACTCCAGCCATCCAGATCTAAAAGAAGATCTGCTTATGGATGCGTAAGATTCCTGGTACACCAATGGAAGCAGCTTTGTGAAGTAAGGACGTCACAAGACTGGGTATGCTGTGACCACCACTAGGGAAGTGATCGGGCAAAACCATTACCCCCAGGAACATCAAGCCCAGAAAGCAGTAACGATCACCCTAACTCGAGCATTGGAATGGACTCCTTACCACCCAAGGAAGACACGTTAGACATGCAGCAGAAATCTTAAGATTACTGGAAGCTGTAAATCTTCCAGAAGAGGTGGCTATCATGCACTACAAAGGTCACCAGAGAGGTAATACTGGCCGGAAAATAGGTAACAAATTGGCAGGAGAATTTGAGGCCAGGAAGGCTGCAGAAAAAGGCAGAAGTAATGATTGATTCCAGATGGTAAATTTCAAATCCCTGATTCTGATTTAAAATTGGAGAAATATTCAAGGGAAGATAGAAACTTGATTATCAATATGGCAGGAAGAGAAGTAGATAATGGGTGATTTTATGTTCCAGATGGACAAATAGTAATGCCATCAGGAGTGCTATGGAAATTGGTCTTAGAAGAGTTACAAATAAAACAACAAAAACCCAAAGAAAACAAACAAAAAAAAAACCAATCCCTTGGGTCACAGATATTCTGTATAAATAATAGGAATGCAAATAGATCTCTCTGAAATCCCAATAAAAAGGGGGAGGGGGGGCACTGGTATTCATTAGCATGAACAGATACTTTCTCAGGTTGGCCAGAAGCTTTTCCTTGCAGGACAAATAAAGCAGAAGTCACAAGAGTATAGTTGAAAGAAATTATAACTCGTTTTGGAGTGCCTGCAGTAATAGTGTCAGGTAGAGGTACACATTTGTGCTAAAGTGGTAAAAACGTTAGTGAAATATTAAGAATTGATTGGCAGTTACATTCTCCATACCGACCACAGGCTAGAGGCCAGGTGGAGAAAATGAATCATCAGATTGTTGCTGATAAAACAGCAATCAGCTAAAATTTGTCTTGCTTAGATTTTGAAATAAGGAAAGAAAAGCATTAGCCCTGTATACCAATTGCAGTATACAGGAGAAGATCTCACAGAATTAGGTGAGAATTTGTCTAATCACCTAACAAAATCAGATGAACTTGCTTGAGAAGCAAAAAAAACCCATCCCAACAAAAGGCAAAACTAAAAAAAAACCCAACCAAACAAACAACAAACAAAATAAAAAACCAAGCTGCACAGCCTAGACGTTTAGATCAACCTGTACATGCTTTTGCACCTGGGGATGAGTTTTTCTGTTAAAGATTTTATGGGAAAACCACTGGGAGAACAGTTGCATGGACCGTACTAAGTATTGTTAAAAGCCTTCACAGCAACCAAGATGAAAGAACTTGGATCAAGTGAGGAAATCACCTGCCAGCCAGTGGACAACAGAACGTCTCCAAAAATTAAGGCTAACTAAAGTGAACTCTAAAAATGGAAAATTGTTAAAATTATTGTTAATGTGTCCATTAGGAGAAGCCTTATTTTCCCATAAGTCGGATGCCTCTATAAAAATTTGGGAAAAATGGCTTGTATAATATACAATAGTATGACCTTTTTTTTAAATGCTGGGGTTTTTTTCAGTATGACATATATTTATTCCATGTATTTTGGGAATCCCCACAAGCATTCAAACCTTTGGAAACCATACATGGTTGTCAAAATTGTCATATAAATCTGAAACTACACTGGCTTCCTTTTAACACCAGGAGTAGCCATTGCTATGAATTATAATACTTTAAAGAGATTTATTTGTAGGTATGCAAAGAACCTCAATTATACCCTGAGCCTTGGAGGCCTTAAATCTTGAAACTAGACAACTTCAGCATCGGTTTTAGAAAATAAAGCTGCAATTGATTATCTGTTATTAAGACACCATAAAGGATGCTCTGATTTTGAGGGCATGAGTTGTTCCAATTTGACCAATCAGTCTCAGACTGTAGGAACTTCTATAAAAAATTAGTATGGCCTTCTTAACTCCATACAAGAGTGGGAGGGTATAGATTTTTCTTAGTTAAATTCCTAGCTCCTAAACTTGCCCTGGTTGAAACAATTTTTTCTCAGTGTTATAGCGTTGGGACTATCAGTTTTGTTTACCCATATTGCGTTTCAATGTGCATTTTGGTGTTGTCAGTTAACAGTAGAAGGTTATCAGATGTGGAAAAGAAGTCAAATCAGACATGCAGTAGAGTCAGGAAAATATTTTAAAAGAACTATACACAGAGAGTCACCTCTTGTGACTCTTTTGCAAAAGAATTTGCAAAGGCCTTGAAAAAGGGAGGGATTGAAGTAGTGATGTGTTAGAAACAAGATTAACAACTAAGATACTGATAGGGACCCTTATCTTCTTGTCAGCCAGAGTCGTTGAGATTGACCACTCAGATATGCCCACACCTTAACGACTCTGAGCTGATCTAATTTCATTCCCCCTGGATATGCAATGAGATTCCAGGAATAAAGTATAGTTGTCATTTCGGGGAAAAAATATGAATTTGGAAACAATTCTGTGTATAAATTTTCTGTGAAATCACTGCTTGGCAGAAGCACTCTGAGGACAAATCCCAAGTCTTCTCCAGCGCTGAATAAAGCGTGCCTGCCTTAATGGTTAAATCAAACTATTAAGCGTCAGTTCTTTGTTTCATTAGAGTGACACAAATCATTAAGTAGGAGGGTGTAAACAATATTTTACTAAAAAAAGGTGCATATCCCAAACACTGGATACAAAACAACCAATGACCTGCATGCGATAGACCACTGACAAGAAAACCATAAAAGCCCGATGTTACCACGAAGAATCCACAACTTAGAAACACTGGCAATGCTGTTTCTGCTTAGTGAAACTGAAATCTGTAAAAAAGCTCGATGTTGCTGGAGTCAAAATTAAAACCAAAATGTCCACTACAGCCCGCTGCAGTCATGTTTATTACAAGGAAAAAAGGAAAAGGGAATTAGGAGAAAGAGGAAGAGAGAGAAAACAGAGAGATAGTTGATAAGAGAGATAGAAGAGATGAAAGATAGTCACCACCTTCGAGGCTTCCCATGTTGTAGCACTCTCTTCTTTGTCCTGCAGGTCTGAGAAGATGGTGGGTGTCCAAGAAGTGACAGAAATGCACATTTTTTTAAACGTTCTATCTCGGCCTCTCACCTGGATCAGGCGGCAGGTCAGGTAACCGGTTGAGACATGCCCTTCATGTCAGCTCCTGGAACACTGCCCACACTGTCCACTCAGCAGAGGTGCAGGGTCACATTTCAGAATCACCTCTTTTGAGACATTTTAACCCACACCATGCCAGAACCACACACATCACCATGGCTTTGGGAAAGCTTTTGTATACATATCATGATGTCATGACGTAACCAGATTCCCACTGTCCCTTTCTTCACTCCGGCCATTTCTTCCAGATCTGAGTTTTGTTCAAAGTTTTTGGTTCATTTTCACCCCATTCAACTTCAGGTGCTTAAAGGCCTTTAAATGAGGTGGGTTTGGTTTAGTAGAGAGATACAGAGAGTGAGCGAAGTCCCTAACCAAGGGTGTCTGGGCAATTTTTGGTTGCTGCAATGTACCTGAGACAGCCCTATAATTCTGGCACATGTTCAGTGAAGCTCCTCCTGAAGTGTCAGGACAGATAACACAGGAAATCTTAACGGACATAAAATGCCTCTGTTTAGGCGCCTGAACCTCACTCCTCTTGTTGCCTGCACAACGTTAGTCAGGCTTTCTAAGATATGAGTGACAATAATATATTCTATTTTTCTGTGACCGGTGGCCTTCAAAAATAGCACAAAAATAACATTAGAAGGAAAAACTAATCATCATAAATTCTGAGCAATATGTAAATGGGATATTTAACCATGGTATGTGATTGGCTGCAGAAACTTTCTAATGCTGTTCTAAACATGTTAAATTACGTCAGATAGTAACACACAATTGGCAAGTATGATGCAGGACGTGTGAGAGATTCGGGATTCTCTGTAATGGCAGCTGGAAAACAGCTAGGATCTTAGGAAATCTCAAAAGGCACTAAAAACTGAACAATTAAATTTTATTCGATGAAAACCGTGGTGGAAGTACGTATCTTCAGAAGGCCGTCCATCTGACCCGTCTGATGATTATTTCAGGATAAGTGAAATAACACTCTGAAAGCACATAGACCTCAAGTGGGTAGCCCATACTCAACATAAACCTGTGAAATTTGGTGAGATGAATCCCAACCTATTGTTAGGTTAACCTTGAACAACTGTGAGATATGGGAAAGAACAAATAAAAAACAAACGAAGACCTGTCCAGATGTCAAGAAAATATGTCTCAGTTGCGAGCTCTAATGAACTAAGTCCCAAAAGAAATGGTGGAAGTAACTGAGCTTTTTTAAAAAAAATCTTGGATGCATTAAGGCCACTGAAGTTATAATTCAAGGGGGAAATCATTTGCTGACCTGAATGAGACAGAAAAATAGCTTTATATACCTTTTTGCTCTATCCTATTTTCCTCTATATTATAGATTTTTTCCCTTTCTTTTTCTGTTCACCTCCAGGCACTTGTGTCTCTTACATCACATACTTGGCTCTTCATTGCTTCCCTTATACGGATTTATTTATCTTGTGGTGACTGCATCACTACACAATGCTCTGGACACTCAGCCTCCTGAGCCAGAAGACAGGGAGGAAGAGCAGAAAAAAAGCTCCCATGATCCAAGAGGAAATGGTTAGAGACCTGCTCAGCCAATTACACATTCACAGGTCTATAGGGCCAGATGGGTAAAACCAAGGGTATTAAGGGAGCTGGTGGAGGTGCTAACCAAACCCCTTTCCATCATCTACCAGCAGTCCTGGCTGACTGGGGAAGTTCCACTTGACTGGAGGTTGGCACATGTTACACCCATTTGCAGGAAGGGTAGGAGGGAGGATCCAGGAAACTACAGGCCTGTCAGTCTGACCTCGGTGCAAGGGAAGGTCATGGAGCAGGTCATCTTGAGTGCTATCACACAGTACACGCATGACAAGCAGGTAATCAGGCCTAGTCAACACAGTTTATGAAAGGCAGGTCCTGCCAAACTAACCTGACTGTACCTGGACTTCAGTAAAGCCTTTGACACTTTTTCTCACAGTATTCTGCCTGAGAAACCGGCTACCACTGGCATGAACAGGCATACCCTCTACTGGGCTGAAAACTGGCTGGATGGCTGGGCACAAAGTGTTGTGGTAAAAAGAGTTAAATACAGTTGGAAGCCAATCACAAGTGGTGCCCCCCAGGGCTCCGTGCTGGGTCAAGTCCTTTTCAATATCTTTATCAATGATGTGGATGAAGGCATTGAATGTACCAAGGGTTTGATTTCATGGATGACACTAAGCTGGGAGGAAGTGTCGATCTGCTTGAAAGTAGGGAGGCTCTACGAAGGGCTCCAAACAGGCTGGATAGATGGGCTGAGGACAATGGGATGAGATTCAAAAAAGCCAAGTGCAGACTCCTGCACCTGAGACACAACAACCCCATGCAGTGCTAAAGGCTTGGGGAAGAGTGGCTGGAAAGCTGCCTGGCAGAGAAAGACCTGAGGGTTTTGGTTGACAGCTGGCTGAATATAAGTCAGCAGTGTGCCCAGGTTGGCCAAGAAGGCCAATAGCATTTTGACTTGTATCAGAAACAGCGTAGCCAGCAGGACCAGGGAAGTGATTCTGCCCCTGTACTCTGCATTGGTGAGGCCACACCTTGAATACCGTGTCCGGTTTTGGGCCTTTCACTACAAGAAAGACATTGAGATCCCAGAGCGTGTCCAGAGAAGAGCGACAAAGCTGGTGAAGGGGCTGGAGAACAAGTCTTACAAGGAGCGGCTGAGGGAACTGGGGTTGTTTAACCTGGAGAAGAGGAGGCTGAGGGGGGACATCATTCTCTACAGCTACCTGAAAGGAGGTTGTAGCGAGGTAGGTACTGGTCTCTTCTCCCAAGTATTAGGCGATAGGACGAGAGGGAATGGCCTCAAGCTGCGCCAGGGGAGGTTCAGATTAGACATTAGTAAAAAAATTCTTCATTGAAAGGGTTATCAGGCACTGGAACAGGCTGCCCAGGGAGATGCTTGAGTCACCATCCCTGGAGATATTTAATAGATGGGTAGCTGAAGTGCTCAGGGATATGATCTAGTAGTGGACAGGTACGGTCAGGCTTGATGATTTCAAAGGTCTTTTCCAACCTAGTTATACTATAATTCTGTGAGATGTACCCCTAGGTACTGCAGTTGACCTGCATGGTAGATGTAGTGGCCACTTCCAGTACTGATAGTTGTACCGCTCCTTCTTCTCTGTCCTTGAAATCTTTATATGACATGGACAAGTCATATGTGCTTTATCTGTTATATGAACTGAAAAGTAAAAAGGATAAGAGCTGTCAAAAATATAGCAATATAGTCAAGTATATCCTTCAAGAATCTGCCATAGAAATCCTCCTATTACTATGATATTCAGTCAGTTAAAAACATCTCAGCAGCAAAGCCAAGCTTCTCTCCCACAAGGACCAGGGTCTGGGTCTCAGGCAAGCACAGGAGAGAGGAGCAGAATGACATAACTGGAGTGGAAAGAAGGTCTGAGGGCTCTGAAACAATGGTTTGCTGTTCCCATTTTTTCTGAGACGCTTTGCCCCCTTTTCCATCTGGGCTCCTACACGCATCCAAATTCCTCCACAAATGCTGCTAAACTTCATGGACTTGTAGGTGCAGTTTGAGGAGACATTTCATGGCTGTTTCATAGCCTCATCAGTGTGCTGCCCAGACAGTCTTCTTTGCCTACGCTTACATGCTGAGCTCTGACTCACAGATAAAACATTTCATCGAATCATAGAATCACAGAATAACCAGGTTGGAAGAGAACCACCGGATCATCGAGTCCAACCATTCCTATCAAACACTAAAACATGCCCCTTAAGCACCTCGTCCACCCATCCCTTAAACACCTCCAGGGAAGGTGACTCAACCACCTCCCTGGGCAGCCTGTTCCAGTGCCCAATGATCCTTTTTTCAGTATGACATATATTTATTCCATGTATTTTGGGAATCCCCACAAGCATTCAAACCTTTGGAAACCATACATGGTTGTCAAAATTGTCATATAAATCTGAAACTACACTGGCTTCCTTTTAACACCAGGAGTAGCCATTGCTATGAATTATAATACTTTAAAGAGATTTATTTGTAGGTATGCAAAGAACCTCAATTATACCCTGAGCCTTGGAGGCCTTAAATCTTGAAACTAGACAACTTCAGCATCGGTTTTAGAAAATAAAGCTGCAATTGATTATCTGTTATTAAGACACCATAAAGGATGCTCTGATTTTGAGGGCATGAGTTGTTCCAATTTGACCAATCAGTCTCAGACTGTAGGAACTTCTATAAAAAATTAGTATGGCCTTCTTAACTCCATACAAGAGTGGGAGGGTATAGATTTTTCTTAGTTAAATTCCTAGCTCCTAAACTTGCCCTGGTTGAAACAATTTTTTCTCAGTGTTATAGCGTTGGGACTATCAGTTTTGTTTACCCATATTGCGTTTCAATGTGCATTTTGGTGTTGTCAGTTAACAGTAGAAGGTTATCAGATGTGGAAAAGAAGTCAAATCAGACATGCAGTAGAGTCAGGAAAATATTTTAAAAGAACTATACACAGAGAGTCACCTCTTGTGACTCTTTTGCAAAAGAATTTGCAAAGGCCTTGAAAAAGGGAGGGATTGAAGTAGTGATGTGTTAGAAACAAGATTAACAACTAAGATACTGATAGGGACCCTTATCTTCTTGTCAGCCAGAGTCGTTGAGATTGACCACTCAGATATGCCCACACCTTAACGACTCTGAGCTGATCTAATTTCATTCCCCTACTACTTGGTTAACATGTATGGCATGGCTGGGTAAACCAGAGGTTATAAGAACAAATAATGGGTCCAACTGTACGGCGCTTTAACCCGTCAAAGGGCACCCAGACAAGACTTCAGAGGGTGGGACACCTACCGCCGCGTCATAAAAGGAACAGGTAGTTGACTAACCACAATCTCAAGTGTTTTGCAAATTCGAGCCTAATCGCGGTTCTGCACTATTCGACAGAAGCATACCTATTGATATACGGTCTGACCCTGACGGCTGGGAACCTTTGAGAGCAAGACACTGGTGAAAATTGATGGGTGCAGTGGGCGTGTGCAAGGAATTTGATTAGATGTGCCTATATCAGCCAGGAGTTCGTGCAGTAGGGCAAATGTGTGCACTTTTCATACCACAGCCAACTACAGATCTTTTGGAGAATGATTTTTCCACTAAAAAAAAAAAGATGGAGAAAAAAGAAAAAAAGAAAAAGAAAAGGGGTTTACCATACATGAAATCGATATAAGCCTTATTGGATAATGCATGTGCATATTTTAAGTGTTATATGTTCCCGGTTCCGTGTAGCATTGGAAGAAAAAGCGTGTTCAGTTTTTAGGTCAAGACTCGACAATCATTCATATCCCGATGACAAAATATGCTAAGTGCTGCATGGCAGGGGGGAATCAGGAGAGACACTACAACGCAGATTGATGAAGGTGCAATATGTAATGAATTTTTTGCGATTAGCATGAGATGACAAAATTGTGCTGATGTAGAAGCCTATGTAAACCATATCGTCAAAATTAGAGCAAGTGCAAGACAATATGAAAGTGCTATTGAAACACAGTTGTTATGGGCACTGGACAGGTCTGTATAAGCTACTAACATGGGACGAGGTTATGCTTGTGTTTTCACAGATACAGGACCACTTTGGGCACCTGCAAAATGAATCAAACAACGTTGCTGTGTGACATCTGTTAAGCCTCAACCACAAAAGCAGTTGATAAGAATGAGGAGGAATGTTATTTTTAATGGTGTTAATCGCTTTAACAATTATCCTGTGTGTTACAGTGTATACGACATCAAGTCAATCATATGTTTCACCTGAACACTTTAGTCATCGACAATCGAAAAGGGGAATTATGGGAACATTTTTGCACAGAAGAAGGCCTTGAAACAGAGAACTGAAAGATAAACAAAGGCGAGTTCGGTGAGGAGAAAAGACAGCCTTCTGATAAGCAGTTGGAAGGAATACAAGAGCTCGTTCAGTGGGAGCGAGTACCAGCTGACAGAAAAACAATTGAAGAAAACTATCAACATTGTTCATTTTACTGTAACTTGGTTTCTTGGCATGTGCAGTAGTTTAGCCAATAACGTGTTAGTACTATCTTTATGGAGAGTTACCTTTAACCAATAATACACTGTAGAACGGGGGCCAGGTGCGACTCTGGCTATCGTGGCTTGGTGGGCGGGGAGCGATTTGGGAGGGGAAGGGATGCTCTGTCTGATTCCTTGCAGGGTGTATGGGCCTGGTTTGCATCATTTAGTCTAAAAGAATGTATCTTATGTGGTTTTGCAGCTTTGCTTCTTCTATTATTGCTTCCAATGATTTGAGTTGTGCATTTCAATGTCTCCTCGCACATACGCGTGGCATGCAGCATGCCTCTGCTGTTCAACGTGCGCTACTCCTGCAAGGGGAGGGGGATTTGTGGGCACACTAGGTCAGGAAGATTCATGGGAAGTGATGATAGAGGTAAGGAAGGCCCACGAAGGAGGGCCTCTTGTTGGACAGGGCTATAAAGGCAGACTGTGTAATCAATAAAGTCGCCATTTTGAGCTTCCTCTATATTAGAGTCTGTGTCTCAATTATCCTCGCCGGAGTGATGTGAGAGTCCAGTACAGGGGGGTGTTTGTTGATATGCAATAGGTACCCAAGGGGGTCCTTGTACTCACCGGGTCGTGCAGCCGAGCAGAGGTTGTTCCAACTGGATCATCAAAATTGATGCTGTGGAAAAGGCGAAACTCAGTAAACAACGCCAATTTGATTATTAAGCAGGGATTGCTTTAATGCATAATACGATTTCAGACACACAGGGAATCATTTCACGTAATGTGAGTCCATTGAGGCTGGTTACAGAACTTTTATACTGGTTAAACATACATATTCATATAGATTCTAAGAAACACTGGTTACGTATTTGGGAAATATTGGTTAAACATACATAGAACTCATTATCATATCTTATCACCCACTCTCGAATGTACATTACAGTTCTTTTGTGTCTTCAGAATCCTCTGATGCTCTTTATCTGATCTCCTTCCTCTCTGTGTCCTCTTGGTGGGCACAGGACTGTCCTTTGGTCCTGCTGGGGGACTGTCCTTGTTTCACCTAGTAAACAATCTGAACTCCTGTTACAATCACATTCTTTCTCCCTGCAAGCTGGCCGTGATTTGATTCTTATTATTCTTAACGATTTATTCCTTCCTTCAGATCCAATCCCCCTGAGCACCGGAGCATCTGCAAAACCTTTACCTGCAGCAACCTCATGGAAACAGCTAAGAAGACATTATCACTGAACTCCAGACAGGTCGCATAGTCCCTCACAAAGAGTTACAGGATGCTAATATTGGTCACAGAATCACAGAATCACAGAATAACCAGGTTGGAAGAGACCCACCGGATCGTTGAGTCCAACCATTCCCACCAATCCCTAAATCATGCTCCTAATTACCTCATCCACCCTCACCTTAAACACCTCCAGGGATGGTGAGTCAACCACCTCCCTGGGCAGACTGTTCCAATGCCTAACCACCCTCTCCGTGAAGAATTTTTTCCTCTTCTCAAGCCTAAATCTCCCCTGGTGGAGCTTGAGGCCATTCCCTCTAATCCTGTCCCCTGTCACTTGGGAGAAGAGGCCAGCACCCTCCTCTCCACAACCTCCCTTCAGATAGTTGTAGAGAGTAATAAGGTCTTCCCTCAGCCTCCTCTTCTCCAGGCTAAACAACCCCAGCTCTCTCAGTCGCTCCTCATAAGATTTGTTCTCCAGCCCCTTCACCAGCTTTGTTGCTCTTCTCTGGACTCGCTCCAGAGCCTCAACATCCTTCTTGTGGTGAGGGGCCCAGAAATGAACACAGTATTCGAGGTGCGGTCTCACCAGTGCCAAGTACAGAGGGAGAATAACCTCCCTGGACCTGCTGGTCACGCCGTTTCTGATACAAGCCAAGATGCCATTGGCCTTTTTGGCCACCTGGGCACACTGCTGGTTCATGTTCAGTCAGCTATCGACCAACACTCCCAGGTCCTTCTCCTCCTGGCAGCTTTCCAGCCAGGCTTCTCCTAGTCTGTAGCTCTGCTTAGGGTTGTTGTGCCCCAAGTGCAGGACCCGGCATTTGGCCTTGTTAAACCTCATGCCATTGGACTCTGCCCAGCGGTCCAGCCTATTCAGATCCCTTTGCAGAGCCTCCCTACCCTCCAGCAGATCGACACTTCCACCCAGCTTGGTGTCATCTGCAAACTTGCTAAGGGTGCACTCAATGCCTTCATCCAGGTTATTGATAAAGACATTGAACAGGGCTGGACCCAGCACTGAGCCCTGGGGAACCCCACTTGTAACTGGCCTCCAGCTGGAGTTAACTCCATTTACCACCACTCTCTGGGCCCGGCCATCTAACTAGTTTTCCACCCGGGAGAGTGTTTGTCTGTCCAGTCTCAATGGGTTTCTGTTTGTATTTTGGTATTAAAGGCATGTAATAAGTGCTGTTTTGGGGAAAACAGGTAGATGATCCACTCCTGAGCAGGTTGTATGGCTGTTGTTTGGTACAGTTGGGCATGATAGATCCCTAAGGAAAAAACGCTTCATGAAAAATGGGCTACTTCATATCACCCAGGGTACCTGATGTGCTGTGCATCGGTAGCTCTAGCAAAGCTGGGAGGATAAAACCCATGTTCAGAAACTCAGAGTGCACCCATCAATTTGACTGTAGTAATCTCTAACTCTTTGCTATAAGCAGCTCTGGCATCCCCATGGTCATCAAACCCTCGACTGCTGCCTTGGGGTTTAAGAAACATGTGCTTCCTTTCCACGGCCATGCAGACAGGTTGTAACGCAGGGATAACCTTGCCGCACAGGGTGCTCTTTCCTGCTGTCCTTGCAGAGCCTCAGAATTTATCTTCCTTTATCCCTTCACTCCTTGTTTCTCATCCTTTTTTTCCCTCCTGTGACTATGGACCAAGACATATCTCTGCCTGTGCATTGCCCCACTTCCTAATAGCAAGAGCTATGTTCAGTCCTCATATTCAAAAGCCAGCATTAGATAATTCCTGGATTGAAAAGAAGCTGTAATTATTTTTGCTTCCAACTAAAGGAGCAAGCAGTGTTTGTCAAACTGCTTGGTAACTGCTGGCACATGCTCTTTGGAGGGTGTTCCTGCCCTGTTTATATCCTTCCTCGTTGTCATATGGTCCATATATCTTTATTTTAACCATCCTTGTCCCCAGCAGATGTTGTTATTTGCTTGTAACGCCATTGCCTGGAGGGGGGTGGGGCAGGGGAGGGGGGAAGTCTGCTGTCATGCTGAAAGGTTCATCTGCTGCTTTGCTTTTCTTTTCTTTGAAAGCAAGTGCATCTTGATAAGAGATTACTCCATTGCTCAGGGGAGCATGTGTTAGCACAGAGAGGCTTTGAAATATGGAATTATGCTCCTGAGATGCTGCAACTCACTGCTGTTGCTCACCTTGCTTGTGATGGGTCTACATTCATTTGTTCCAGCTTCTTAATACTAAGGATATCATTAATTCTTTTCATATTAATAAGAAGTGAAAAAAACAATTTAAATTTTATCATTCATATATTTATATATATATATATATTTATCTATTCAGCTGTACTTTCAAAGAGGACCGTAGGACCCTATGTCTATTTTCTAGCATGGTTTTGCATGAAGAAGTTCTTGGGTCTGTGAAACCATGGTTTCCCAGCGACGAGCAAAGCTGGAAGGCTGCAAGCTAGTTCATGCCTCTGAATGGTGTAGCTGCTAAACTTGGACAGATGGGGGAAGTGTTTTCGTGGTATCTGGGTGCCAAGCACATCCTTACAAAGGCCATGGTGAGAGATGAAGTCAGCTCCGATTTTCCCACATACTCGTCCCACTTCTGAGTTCATCACCAACAAAGCTGCTGGAGATGCAGGAGGATGGCTACCCATGCCGAGTGGTTCTTGGCAGAGCTGGGCACCCAAGCTGCGGTCGCAGGCACTGCTGGTGGATGGAAAATCCCTGCAACTAATCATATGGCTTGTCCAGCTAAATGAGGATGCTCTTCTTCCCCTGGCATGCTGGAGGAGAAATGAGCCCTGTCATTAGCTGTCTGTGCACTCTGAGCAATGCAGGAGCATCTCTCTATAAATGCACTAAAATGGTGTGGTTTGCGGCATGAAGGAAGGGCTTGACAGCTCCCCATGACCACAGGCATGGAGCCAGCAGCATCCTCGGGCTGCTGCTGAGGTTTGCTGTGGGACCCCAAATCCAGGGGCTGTCCCACCTTCGCAGCCAGTTTTTAAGGCGATTTGCAAAACCAACCAGGGTGGCACCGCCTCGTTCGCCCAAGCAGTTTTGGTTGTTATAAGCTGAAAAACTCTGTGGCCCTCTCTGGAAGATACATGGGAAGTGATGGTAGAGGTCAGGAAACACCAACGAAGGAGGGGCTCTTGCGGGACTGGGCTATAAAGGCAGAGTGCACAATCAATAAAGTTGCCATTTTGAGCTTCCTATATATTAGAGTCTGTGTCTCAATGGTCCTCGCGGGAGTGGTGCAAGAGTCCGGTACAGGGGGGTTTTATTGAGATGCAACAACCAGTGTAGAATCATGGCTCTTGCGGTATTTCTCACATGCGAGTTGGCCATGATCACTGTGCTGTACGTGTCAATAGTGACCTGCAGGAATCGCCGAGGACTAAGGACTGCAAATTCCATAACATCAGTCTGCCAAATTTGATTTGCCTCAATACCCCTGGGGTTTACACCTGCTTCCCCGAGGGGACCATTTTGACAATAAGGGGAAGCTTGAACAACTTCTCGCGCATATGATTTTGAAATTTTACATGCCCTTGCCAATGCATCAGCACCGAGATGCAGCTCAGCATGCAGCCGTGTTGCCTCCTGCAATGCCCAGACCTTGGCTGGGGCATCTGCTTGATCATGTCCTGCCTTATACAATCCAGGGAGCTTTTGATGAGAAGGAGTATGTATAACTGCCGCCTTTTCACTTCGAAGTTGCCCTACTTGGCTCAGTAACATGGCCGCTTCTGTAGTGGTGAAATGCATATGGATAAGTTTCTGGCAGATGGTAAAGACGTACAGAGAGTCCGTGACTATGTTTAGTGGTTGACCTGGGAAGGCAAGGAGCTCCAGTTCTACCTCTTTTGCCTCCAGCCACTGTAACGAGGCCTGTGGGTCATAATGTTCAAAATGCTCCCAAATACTGTCTGTCTCCCACCCGCTGAGTCTTAGCACCTGTAATATACAAACCTCGATACTCCAAGGCGCGAGCCACATGTACATATAGCTGCTCCACACTTCCCGTATCTTTGGCAGCCAGCAGAATGTCATCCATGTAATGTAGAATATATGCATCCAATGCATGTTGTTGGATGCTGTCTAAGGCACGAGATACCATTATCTGGCAGATAGTGGGGGAATTCTTCATGTCTTGCAGCAATACCATCCATTGACATCGTTTAGCCGGGGCTTGCAAATTAGTACTGGGCACTGTAAAGGCAAATCGTTCCAAATCAGCAGCGTGTAAAGGTATTGAGAAAAAACAGGCTTGCACATCCAAGATGATGATCGGCCAGCCTTCCGGTATGATGGATGCTCGAGGCAGTCCCGGCTGCAGTGCTCCCATATCTCCCAAGTGAGCATTCACTGCTCGGAGATGGTGAAGCAATCGCCACTTCCCCATGTGTTTCTTTATATCATAAAGACAGGTGTGTTCCAAGGACTATTAAATGGGACCATGGGCCTGTGATGTAGTTGCCCCTCCACCAAATTTCGCAATGTACCCAATTTTTCACTCGTTCATAGTTCCAATGCCTATTCCCCTTGCATTTAACACATCTCTCCCCCACAAAATTAGTGGAACGTGCACAACTAAGGGTTACACTAGAGCCATTTTAAGATGTCCTGGCTTCCCACTTTTGTGTTAATGGTCACTTCAACATAAGAGTCTGAGTTTGTAGGGACTAATCAAACCTTGCAGTATTTCAGCTTCTCCCTGCTGCTGTGCCTCCCTCCTGACTGGTGCTCGTTGGTCAGAGGGACAGGGGGGAGGTGGATCAGGCTCCTTCTCCGTGTCTCTCGGACCCGGATCAAAGGGATTGTCAGCCCTCCCGTCGATTTCACACTGATATGCGAATCCCTGGGGCCGCTCTGCAACTGTTGCTTCCAGCCCTAAATCAGCCTGTGCTTGCTGCAAAACCGATTCTTCCTCTATCATTACTGTTACCAATTTCATAAATTTTCCTATATCCTTTAACTTCTCCCCAGAACCCGATAGTGCTATCTCCAACATCTCCGGCTTCTCCATCTCCTACGTAATTATATTCGTCGGCTGCTTACTTCAGCCTTCCCGCTGCATCCTTAGGATGATCGAACGCACTCCCGTGGACTTCACCCGCATATCCGTACAACATCTGTACTCCATCAGGCCCCTCACAATCAAATCCAACATCTTCTCAGCCATGGCTATACTCATGCTCCCAATTCCAGTCGGGGCCGTCCGAGTATCACGTCGGGGTCACCATTTGTTGCATCTCAACAAACACCCCCCTGTACAGGACTCTCGCACCACTCTGGCGAGGACCATTGAGACACAGACTCTAATATAGAGGTAGCTCAAAATGGCAACTTTATTGATTACGCAGTCTGCCTTTATAGCCCTGTCCCACAAGAGGCCTTCCTTTGTGGGCGTTTCCTGACCTCTACCATCACTTCCCGTGTATCTTCCGCCTCGGCATAATTAACCTATTGACCTACTCTGCCCACTGGTACCCTCGGGATCTTTTCTCAAAGGGGCTCCTTCCCCTGACCAGATTGCTGTGAGAGCAGACAAAGACCATCTCCTGAAAAGGTATTCTTGTTCTTGGACCAGTAATGGGGAAGACATTATAAGTCATGAGGCGACATCCCACATGGAGCACTTGTACGACTGATTGCAGTCCCCTTTGTGTATTCTTGTGGTAGAGCGTCAGAAGAGATGCTGAGCAAAAATGACCATGAATGCTGCTGAGCCTCTGAGATAAAGAGTGCAGAGAGCTTTGATAACCAGCTAGCCTCCAGCCCGAGAAAATTCAACATCAGTGGCAAAACCAAGAAGGCATAGAAACAATAACAGTGATCACAAGTTTAGCCTGGAGAAGAGGAGGCTGAGGGGAGACCTCATTGCTCTCTACAACTACCTAAAAGGAGGTTGTAGAGAGGAGGGTGCTGGCCTCTTCTCCCAAGTGACAGGGGACAGGACGAGAGGGAATGGCCTCAAGCTCCGCCAGGGGAGGTTTAGGCTGGATATTAGGAAAAAATTCTTCACGGAAAGGATCATTGGGCACTGGAACAGGCTGCCCAGGGAGGTGGTTGAGTCACCTTCCCTGGAGGTGTTTAAGGGATGGGTGGACGAGGTGCTTAAGGGGCATGTTTTAGTGTTTGATAGGAATGGTTGGACTCGATGATCCGGTGGTTCTCTTCCAACCTGGTTATTCTGTGATTCTATGATTCGATGAAATGTTTTATCTGTGAGTCAGAGCTCAGCATGTAAGCGTAGGCAAAGAAGACTGTCTGGGCAGCACACTGATGAGGCTATGAAACAGCCATGAAATGTCTCCTCAAACTGCACCTACAAGTCCATGAAGTTTAGCAGCATTTGTGGAGGAATTTGGATGCGTGTAGGAGCCCAGATGGAAAAGGGGGCAAAGCGTCTCAGAAAAAATGGGAACAGCAAACCATTGTTTCAGAGCCCTCAGACCTTCTTTCCACTCCAGTTATGTCATTCTGCTCCTCTCTCCTGTGCTTGCCTGAGACCCAGACCCTGGTCCTTGTGGGAGAGAAGCTTGGCTTTGCTGCTGAGATGTTTTTAACTGACTGAATATCATAGTAATAGGAGGATTTCTATGGCAGATTCTTGAAGGATATACTTGACTATATTGCTATATTTTTGACAGCTCTTATCCTTTTTACTTTTCAGTTCATATAACAGATAAAGCACATATGACTTGTCCATGTCATATAAAGATTTCAAGGACAGAGAAGAAGGAGCGGTACAACTCTCAGTACTGGAAGTGGCCACTACATCTACCATGCAGGTCAACTGCAGTACCTAGGGGTACATCTCACAGAATTATAGTATAACTAGGTTGGAAAAGACCTTTGAAATCATCAAGCCTGACCGTACCTGTCCACTACTAGATCATATCCCTGAGCACTTCAGCTACCCATCTATTAAATATCTCCAGGGATGGTGACTCAAGCATCTCCCTGGGCAGCCTGTTCCAGTGCCTGATAACCCTTTCAATGAAGAATTTTTTTACTAATGTCTAATCTGAACCTCCCCTGGCGCAGCTTGAGGCCATTCCCTCTCGTCCTATCGCCTAATACTTGGGAGAAGAGACCAGTACCTACCTCGCTACAACCTCCTTTCAGGTAGCTGTAGAGAATGATGTCCCCCCTCAGCCTCCTCTTCTCCAGGTTAAACAACCCCAGTTCCCTCAGCCGCTCCTTGTAAGACTTGTTCTCCAGCCCCTTCACCAGCTTTGTCGCTCTTCTCTGGACACGCTCTGGGATCTCAATGTCTTTCTTGTAGTGAAAGGCCCAAAACCGGACACGGTATTCAAGGTGTGGCCTCACCAATGCAGAGTACAGGGGCAGAATCACTTCCCTGGTCCTGCTGGCTACGCTGTTTCTGATACAAGTCAAAATGCTATTGGCCTTCTTGGCCAACCTGGGCACACTGCTGACTTATATTCAGCCAGCTGTCAACCAAAACCCTCAGGTCTTTCTCTGCCAGGCAGCTTTCCAGCCACTCTTCCCCAAGCCTTTAGCACTGCATGGGGTTGTTGTGTCTCAGGTGCAGGAGTCTGCACTTGGCTTTTTTGAATCTCATCCCATTGTCCTCAGCCCATCTATCCAGCCTGTTTGGAGCCCTTCGTAGAGCCTCCCTACTTTCAAGCAGATCGACACTTCCTCCCAGCTTAGTGTCATCCATGAAATCAAACCCTTGGTACATTCAATGCCTTCATCCACATCATTGATAAAGATATTGAAAAGGACTTGACCCAGCACGGAGCCCTGGGGGGCACCACTTGTGATTGGCTTCCAACTGTATTTAACTCTTTTTACCACAACACTTTGTGCCCAGCCATCCAGCCAGTTTTCAGCCCAGTAGAGGGTATGCCTGTTCATGCCAGTGGTAGCCGGTTTCTCAGGCAGAATACTGTGAGAAAAAGTGTCAAAGGCTTTACTGAAGTCCAGGTACAGTCAGGTTAGTTTGGCAGGACCTGCCTTTCATAAACTGTGTTGACTAGGCCTGATTACCTGCTTGTCATGCGTGTACTGTGTGATAGCACTCAAGATGACCTGCTCCATGACCTTCCCTTGCACCGAGGTCAGACTGACAGGCCTGTAGTTTCCTGGATCCTCCCTCCTACCCTTCCTGCAAATGGGTGTAACATGTGCCAACCTCCAGTCAAGTGGAACTTCCCCAGTCAGCCAGGACTGCTGGTAGATGATGGAAAGGGGTTTGGTTAGCACCTCCACCAGCTCCCTTAATACCCTTGGTTTTACCCATCTGGCCCTATAGACCTGTGAATGTGTAATTGGCTGAGCAGGTCTCTAACCATTTCCTCTTGGATCATGGGAGCTTTTTTTCTGCTCTTCCTCCCTGTCTTCTGGCTCAGGAGGCTGAGTGTCCAGAGCATTGTGTAGTGATGCAGTCACCACAAGATAAATAAATCCGTATAAGGGAAGCAATGAAGAGCCAAGTATGTGATGTAAGAGACACAAGTGCCTGGAGGTGAACAGAAAAAGAAAGGGAAAAAATCTATAATATAGAGGAAAATAGGATAGAGCAAAAAGGTATATAAAGCTATTTTTCTGTCTCATTCAGGTCAGCAAATGATTTCCCCCTTGAATTATAACTTCAGTGGCCTTAATGCATCCAAGATTTTTTTTAAAAAAGCTCAGTTACTTCCACCATTTCTTTTGGGACTTAGTTCATTAGAGCTCGCAACTGAGACATATTTTCTTGACATCTGGACAGGTCTTCGTTTGTTTTTTATTTGTTCTTTCCCATATCTCACAGTTGTTCAAGGTTAACCTAACAATAGGTTGGGATTCATCTCACCAAATTTCACAGGTTTATGTTGAGTATGGGCTACCCACTTGAGGTCTATGTGCTTTCAGAGTGTTATTTCACTTATCCTGAAATAATCATCAGACGGGTCAGATGGACGGCCTTCTGAAGATACGTACTTCCACCACGGTTTTCATCGAATAAAATTTAATTGTTCAGTTTTTAGTGCCTTTTGAGATTTCCTAAGATCCTAGCTGTTTTCCAGCTGCCATTACAGAGAATCCCGAATCTCTCACACGTCCTGCATCATACTTGCCAATTGTGTGTTACTATCTGACGTAATTTAACATGTTTAGAACAGCATTAGAAAGTTTCTGCAGCCAATCACATACCATGGTTAAATATCCCATTTACATATTGCTCAGAATTTATGATGATTAGTTTTTCCTTCTAATGTTATTTTTGTGCTATTTTTGAAGGCCACCGGTCACAGAAAAATAGAATATATTATTGTCACTCATATCTTAGAAAGCCTGACTAACGTTGTGCAGGCAACAAGAGGAGTGAGGTTCAGGCGCCTAAACAGAGGCATTTTATGTCCGTTAAGATTTCCTGTGTTATCTGTCCTGACACTTCAGGAGGAGCTTCACTGAACATGTGCCAGAATTATAGGGCTGTCTCAGGTACATTGCAGCAACCAAAAATTGCCCAGACACCCTTGGTTAGGGACTTCGCTCACTCTCTGTATCTCTCTACTAAACCAAACCCACCTCATTTAAAGGCCTTTAAGCACCTGAAGTTGAATGGGGTGAAAATGAACCAAAAACTTTGAACAAAACTCAGATCTGGAAGAAATGGCCGGAGTGAAGAAAGGGACAGTGGGAATCTGGTTACGTCATGACATCATGATATGTATACAAAAGCTTTCCCAAAGCCATGGTGATGTGTGTGGTTCTGGCATGGTGTGGGTTAAAATGTCTCAAAAGAGGTGATTCTGAAATGTGACCCTGCACCTCTGCTGAGTGGACAGTGTGGGCAGTGTTCCAGGAGCTGACATGAAGGGCATGTCTCAACCGGTTACCTGACCTGCCGCCTGATCCAGGTGAGAGGCCGAGATAGAACGTTTAAAAAAATGTGCATTTCTGTCACTTCTTGGACACCCACCATCTTCTCAGACCTGCAGGACAAAGAAGAGAGTGCTACAACATGGGAAGCCTCGAAGGTGGTGACTATCTTTCATCTCTTCTATCTCTCTTATCAACTATCTCTCTGTTTTCTCTCTCTTCCTCTTTCTCCTAATTCCCTTTTCCTTTTTTCCTTGTAATAAACATGACTGCAGCGGGCTGTAGTGGACATTTTGGTTTTAATTTTGACTCCAGCAACATCGAGCTTTTTTACAGATTTCAGTTTCACTAAGCAGAAACAGCATTGCCAGTGTTTCTAAGTTGTGGATTCTTCGTGGTAACATCGGGCTTTTATGGTTTTCTTGTCAGTGGTCTATCGCATGCAGGTCATTGGTTGTTTTGTATCCAGTGTTTGGGATATGCACCTTTTTTTAGTAAAATATTGTTTACACCCTCCTACTTAATGATTTGTGTCACTCTAATGAAACAAAGAACTGACGCTTAATAGTTTGATTTAACCATTAAGGCAGGCACGCTTTATTCAGCGCTGGAGAAGACTTGGGATTTGTCCTCAGAGTGCTTCTGCCAAGCAGTGATTTCACAGAAAATTTATACACAGAATTGTTTCCAAATTCATATTTTTTCCCCGAAATGACAACTATACTTTATTCCTGGAATCTCATTGCATATCCAGGGGGAATGAAATTAGATCAGCTCAGAGTCGTTAAGGTGTGGGCATATCTGAGTGGTCAATCTCAACGACTCTGGCTGACAAGAAGATAAGGGTCCCTATCAGTATCTTAGTTGTTAATCTTGTTTCTAACACATCACTACTTCAATCCCTCCCTTTTTCAAGGCCTTTGCAAATTCTTTTGCAAAAGAGTCACAAGAGGTGACTCTCTGTGTATAGTTCTTTTAAAATATTTTCCTGACTCTACTGCATGTCTGATTTGACTTCTTTTCCACATCTGATAACCTTCTACTGTTAACTGACAACACCAAAATGCACATTGAAACGCAATATGGGTAAACAAAACTGATAGTCCCAACGCTATAACACTGAGAAAAAATTGTTTCAACCAGGGCAAGTTTAGGAGCTAGGAATTTAACTAAGAAAAATCTATACCCTCCCACTCTTGTATGGAGTTAAGAAGGCCATACTAATTTTTTATAGAAGTTCCTACAGTCTGAGACTGATTGGTCAAATTGGAACAACTCATGCCCTCAAAATCAGAGCATCCTTTATGGTGTCTTAATAACAGATAATCAATTGCAGCTTTATTTTCTAAAACCGATGCTGAAGTTGTCTAGTTTCAAGATTTAAGGCCTCCAAGGCTCAGGGTATAATTGAGGTTCTTTGCATACCTACAAATAAATCTCTTTAAAGTATTATAATTCATAGCAATGGCTACTCCTGGTGTTAAAAGGAAGCCAGTGTAGTTTCAGATTTATATGACAATTTTGACAACCATGTATGGTTTCCAAAGGTTTGAATGCTTGTGGGGATTCCCAAAATACATGGAATAAATATATGTCATACTGAAAAAAACCCCAGCATTTAAAAAAAAGGTCATACTATTGTATATTATACAAGCCATTTTTCCCAAATTTTTATAGAGGCATCCGACTTATGGGAAAATAAGGCTTCTCCTAATGGACACATTAACAATAATTTTAACAATTTTCCATTTTTAGAGTTCACTTTAGTTAGCCTTAATTTTTGGAGACGTTCTGTTGTCCACTGGCTGGCAGGTGATTTCCTCACTTGATCCAAGTTCTTTCATCTTGGTTGCTGTGAAGGCTTTTAACAATACTTAGTACGGTCCATGCAACTGTTCTCCCAGTGGTTTTCCCATAAAATCTTTAACAGAAAAACTCATCCCCAGGTGCAAAAGCATGTACAGGTTGATCTAAACGTCTAGGCTGTGCAGCTTGGTTTTTTATTTTGTTTGTTGTTTGTTTGGTTGGGTTTTTTTTTAGTTTTGCCTTTTGTTGGGATGGGTTTTTTTTGCTTCTCAAGCAAGTTCATCTGATTTTGTTAGGTGATTAGACAAATTCTCACCTAATTCTGTGAGATCTTCTCCTGTATACTGCAATTGGTATACAGGGCTAATGCTTTTCTTTCCTTATTTCAAAATCTAAGCAAGACAAATTTTAGCTGATTGCTGTTTTATCAGCAACAATCTGATGATTCATTTTCTCCACCTGGCCTCTAGCCTGTGGTCGGTATGGAGAATGTAACTGCCAATCAATTCTTAATATTTCACTAACGTTTTTACCACTTTAGCACAAATGTGTACCTCTACCTGACACTATTACTGCAGGCACTCCAAAACGAGTTATAATTTCTTTCAACTATACTCTTGTGACTTCTGCTTTATTTGTCCTGCAAGGAAAAGCTTCTGGCCAACCTGAGAAAGTATCTGTTCATGCTAATGAATACCAGTGCCCCCCCTCCCCCTTTTTATTGGGATTTCAGAGAGATCTATTTGCATTCCTATTATTTATACAGAATATCTGTGACCCAAGGGATTGGTTTTTTTTTTGTTTGTTTTCTTTGGGTTTTTGTTGTTTTATTTGTAACTCTTCTAAGACCAATTTCCATAGCACTCCTGATGGCATTACTATTTGTCCATCTGGAACATAAAATCACCCATTATCTACTTCTCTTCCTGCCATATTGATAATCAAGTTTCTATCTTCCCTTGAATATTTCTCCAATTTTAAATCAGAATCAGGGATTTGAAATTTACCATCTGGAATCAATCATTACTTCTGCCTTTTTCTGCAGCCTTCCTGGCCTCAAATTCTCCTGCCAATTTGTTACCTATTTTCCGGCCAGTATTACCTCTCTGGTGACCTTTGTAGTGCATGATAGCCACCTCTTCTGGAAGATTTACAGCTTCCAGTAATCTTAAGATTTCTGCTGCATGTCTAACGTGTCTTCCTTGGGTGGTAAGGAGTCCATTCCAATGCTCGAGTTAGGGTGATCGTTACTGCTTTCTGGGCTTGATGTTCCTGGGGGTAATGGTTTTGCCCGATCACTTCCCTAGTGGTGGTCACAGCATACCCAGTCTTGTGACGTCCTTACTTCACAAAGCTGCTTCCATTGGTGTACCAGGAATCTTACGCATCCATAAGCAGATCTTCTTTTAGATCTGGATGGCTGGAGTATACTGTCTCCATCGTCTTCAGTCAGTCATGTATTACTGGTTCCAAAGTGACTCAGCTAAGGAAAGATGCCTGATTCACAATGTTAGTGGTGAAAATAACCAGAATGTTTGGCTTTGAAACATCAGGAAGGCCTAAACACCTTCATCAATTCCTTCTTTAATTATTCACATGCCCTTCGTGCCTCTCCGGTCCATGCCGCATTTCATGATCGCATTGGATATTCTTTCAGTGGTTCATAGAATGGTTTCACTAAGAGTCCATAGTTATATATCCATAAATGACACCAACCTGTCATTCCCAGAAAGGTTCTGAGCTCCTTTACCATTCCTGGCATGAGTGTGCAGCAAATAGCTTCCTTTCAGGCTGTCCCGAGCTCTCTGTGTCCTCTGGAGATCTTGAATCCAAGGTAAGTTGTCGCTGCATAGGCTGGGCCTTCTGCTGAAAGACTTGATACCCGCTCAGTCCAAGAGTTCAATAGACTTACGGTCCGTTGCTCACAGTCCTCCTCTGTTTGTGTAACTCTCAGGAGGTCACATACTGCAGCAGGATTCCAGTCCCATGTTTCCAGGTCTCAAGTCAGCTGGTTCCCAAAAATAATTCAGCTGCTCTTAATACTTAGAGGCAATACTGTTCAGGTTAGTTGTGTTTTACTACCTGTTTCAGGGTTTTCCCATTCAAAGGCAAATCACCTTTGTTGCTTTCTTCAGCCAATATCAAGCAGAAGAAGGTATCCTTTAAATCCAGTATGGTAAATCACAATTGATCTTTTAATTGGTCGGCAAGGTACAGGGATTTGCCACCACTGGATGTAGCTTTTCCTACAATTTTATTTATGGCCCTTAAATCTTGCATTAACCTATAGCTTTTATCTAGTTTCTTTACAGGAAATATTGGAGTATTATATTCTGCTTTACATTCTTTTAATAACCCATATTGTAAAAAAAAAAATTGTCAATAATCATTTTTATCCCCGTGCAATCTTTTAATTGCAGAGGGTATTACCTGACACAGAGGCCAATTTTACCTTCGCATGCTTCACATTTCTAGCCTTCCAGATATCTCAGAAGCCAACATGCCTGGATAAACCTGTTCCAAAATCTCCACTGTTACCAGTGTTTCTTTTCCACCTGTTTTAAAGACAAACTCAATACTTTGATTAGCTGATGATCTCTCACTTTAAATATTGTACCTCCTGCTCCAAATATTATTTCTGTCTCTAACTGCTTTAATAAATCTCCTCTCAATAATGGTCTAGGGGCTCCTAGCAAACAAATTCATGTGTACTCTCTTGTTTTCCAATTCATATTTAGCAGACTGCATAAAGAATGCTTTTTTTGGTTTGGCCAGTAGCTCCTACTACAATCACAGTATTTTATTTTGATCTGCAGGAATCAGTTGCTGGTTTACACAGAGGATGCCGTACATATCACGAATATAAACTTTTCACTCGTATTCCCCAGCTTTATTTTAACCAGTGGATCCTCCAGGGTAATTTCCCCATGACCCAGTCTGTTTGTCCACCACTCGGTGGACCACTGATTCCCTTATGGTCTAAGATCTTAATGATCTAAAATATATCCCAGCTGGCTCTTCTTTAAAGTGCAGCCACTCTGCCAGCCTCCCATCTTATGGACTGTGTGTTCTGGCTCCCCAGCCACAAATCACTTGCACTGCATAGGTGGATCTTTCCTTGTTGTCCTGGATCTTACATTCAGGACAACTCAAATCCCAACCATATGTTACCCACAATTTCTTGTTACACCACATGCATTATAAAAACCCATCAGTCATCCACATACAATCTGGACAAAATTCATCATTATTTCTACAACAAAACAAACACAATTTTGTACAAATGCCCAATTTCACTGAAGGAAGGAATAAATCATGTTAAGGAAATGAATTAGCTGAAGCAATAATAAGAATAATAGGAATCAAATCTTGGCCAGCTTGCAATAAAAAAAAAGAGTGTAACATGAGTTTACCTTGTTTACTAATTGAAACAAGGACAGTCCCACAGTAGGGACAAAGGACAGGCCTGAAGACACAAGAAAGGAGGGAGATAAGATAAAGACCATCAGAGGCAAACAGAAGACACAAAGAAACTGTGATATGCTTACAAGAGTGGTAATGCTAATAAGTTCCAAAAAACAATGGATATGTAACATGTAACTTTTTAACCAGTATTTCCTGGAACCCACACCAACATGTATGTTTAACCTGTATAGAAGTCATGCAGCCAGTGGGGGACTCATTAGCGGGACACATTAGGTGGACTAACCCATGTGTGCCCTGGCATTGTTTATTAAAATCATCCCTGCTTAATAATCGAATTGGAATTGATAATTGGGATTGGCTTTTCACAGCATCACCACAAAAATAACACACACAATACAACACCATTAACTTGAACAAATCAAACTGCCACATAGAAACCAAATATTCACTCAAGTTTCCACGTAACTCCTGTTTCTTTGGTTAATAGCACCTGTTATAACCAAGAACTCCTAATCAAACCAACAGAAACCAGATAGTCATGCAGATCTTCAGTTGCTATTAAGATCTCCACAGAGAAATCAAATATTCACTTTTACAACCAAGACTCCAGTTTCTTTAGTTAATATCGCTCTTACAACCAAGACCACCTCACCACACTGACAAAAAACAGAAACCAGATATTAGTTAATACTCCTGTTACAACCAAGACCTCCTGACAGAAACCGAATATTCTCCTCTTGCAACCAAGACCTAAGCAACTTCAATGCGTGCCTATCAGACGCTAGCAGTCCGGCATACGCTCACCCTGCATTATACAGTAACGACTTATGAGGAGCCAAACCAAATGGACCGATCCCCAAAACCCAAGGAAAAATAAAAATAAAATTTTCAAGTGTACCTTTTTATCTGATGATCCTTGTCTGTTCCCACAAAGATCCAATTGAGAAAAGGAGTCTCTCTGGAGAAATCCCCGGGGGTACCCAAGAGAGTCCCGATCTCAAATGGGTCCTGCAGCCAGGCAGAGAGGGTCCCATCTGGGGGTGCCAAATCTGAAACAAAGAAAATTACGCTTAATAGTTTAATTTAACCATTAAGGCAGGTACACTTTATTCAGCGCTGGAGAAGACTCGGGATTTGTCCTCAGAGTGCTTCTGTGAAGCAGTGATCTCACAGAAAATTTATACACAGAAGTGTTTTCAAATTCATATTTTCTCCCCCGAAATGACAAGTATACTTTATTCCCAGAATTTCATTGCATATCCAGGGGGAATGAAATTAGATCAGCTCAGAGTCGTTAAGGTGTGGGCATATCCGAGTGGTCAACACAACGATTCTGGGTGACAAGAAGATAAGGGTCCCTATCAGTATCTTAGTTGTTAATCTTGTTTCTAACACATCACGGTTGACTATTTGCAAATCACTACTTCACTAATGCCATGCTGGCAGTTCTAAAGAGCTCTTCCCAATTGCCACTTTAAACAGGACAGGACAGGAGGTGAGACTGATCGGCATGTAGTTCCTCATGTCTTCCTGGTTTCTATTTTTAAAAATGGGAGTTACGTTTCCCTTTTTCCTGTCAATGGGAACTTCGCCAGACTGCCATGACTTCTCAAAGATGATGGATAGTGGCTTAGCAATTTCATCCATCAGTTGCCTCAGGACCCACGGATGCACCTCATCTGGTCCCTTCTTGTGCACCTTCAGGTTCCTTAGATGATCTCAAACCTGATCTTCTCCTGTAGAGGGCAGTTCTTTGACCTCCCAGTCCCTGCCTTTGCCTTCTGGGACTTGGACGTTGTGGCTTGAGCCCTTGCTGGTGAAGATAGGCCAAAAAGTCTTTGAGTACCTCAGCCTTCTCCATATCCTGGGCAACCAGGACTCCCGTTTCCTTTCGGAGAGGGCCCACATTCTCCTCAGTCTTCCTTTTATCACTGACGTGCCTATCAAAGCTTTTCTTTTTGTCCTAGACATCCCTGGTCAGATTTAATTCTTTCTGGGCTTTAGCTTTTCTAACCTGATCCTTGGATGCATGGACATCAATGCACTGAAAACCTTCAAATGCTGAGATATTTCCACAAAAGGACCTATCTAGCCTTCTGGAATTGGCAGAAAAGGTGATCTTTTATTGGAGCAGTTTATTGAAAGAGGGTTTTTTTTTTTAATCACTGCAGAAAATTTTGCATTATCAAAGCCCAACTTAAACATGACTGCATGACATGAAGGCCAAATGAAAAAGATGGATCAGCAGCACTAATTAAAGACAAATAAACAAATGTTAACTACTCCTTCAGTGGAAGTCTTTATGTTTCTAAGTCCAAGTCTGGCAATCATACCGATTCCTGCTGTGAGAAACACTCATTCACTGGTAAAATATTGCAAAGGACAAAGTCTTCGAAGCAAAGATGGTAATATTTTTGTTTTACAATTCAGCGCTGAATTGGTTTCCCTTCTAAAAGGGCATGATGCAAAGTCTGGTTATGGGAGTACTGGTTAAACATACATATTCCTACAGATTCGGAGAAATGCTGGTTACATATTCAGGGAATATTGGTTAAACATACACAGAACTCATATCATCTGCTCTCAAATGTACATCACAGTTCCTTTGTGTCTTCAGAATCCTCTGATGCTCTTTATCTTATCTCCTTCCTCATTGTCTCCTCTTGGTGAGTTCAGGTCTGCCCTGGGGGACTGTCCTTGTTTCAACTAGTAAAAAAGCTAAACTCCTGTTAAAATCACATCCTTTGTTACTGCAAGCTGGCAAAGGTTTGCCTTTGATATATATACTAGTTTTAGACAAAGAACAGTGAAAGCCCTCAAAGAATATTTATTTATGTTATCCAACTATGTCTGGAGATTGTCTGCATATTATCTCTTGATACGAGACAGATTTATAGCGCAAAATAATTAAGCATACAAACCATCTGCTGCAAAACTTATTAATTAATTCTCACACTGCCAATGGTTTTCTTGCCTTTCTTAAAATATTGATACTACTAAAAGGAATATTTAATTCATAAATCTCCTCTATACTCCAATAGCCTAGTCAAACAGATCCTTTTTTTCTTACATAACTTTAAAAATATCTGCTTGGCTAATACATAGGGCTATTGGAGGATTTTTCCTCAATTTAGACTGCAATGTTCAGGTGTGAATGCAATCTGGCAATCTTCTTCTCCTGATGCTGCAGTATTTCTTTCCCAGATTCTCTGTGCCCATTTATGTTTTCAAATGGCATTTTTAACTCTCAGCTTCCACTAACTGGAGCTGAGTGGCCATGTGTTTTTAACTTACTTCACTGGGATTCAGTGCAGACAGAACCATCCAGCCACGAAACTCCAATTATAAGACCATACACTTGTAAAATCTTTTCATTACCTGTGTGACCACCACAACGTCTTTTTGAGGCCTCTATACAATCTTGCAGTGAAAATAGTCACACAGGGTCCATTTCATTTCAACTGAGAACCTGCAGTTTACTACCAATAACGTCTCCTCCCTCTGAAACTGGTAGAAACACCTGTCCTTTTTCGCTTAACAGAACAGGATAAAAAGGAGCTCTTCTGTAAATGAAAGTCAGTTCCCAAATGTCTTACCCAGGAAGTCATAGATGCATGCTCCTCTACAACTGTGAATATGAGAAAAAGAGCATCCTGCTTATAGATTAGGTTTGATGAGAGGACACTAAGAAAATTGTTTATGAGGACAGGGAGAAGAGAACTGACTTTGAAAAGAAACAATGGAAAGGACTTCTAAACAACTTCTGCTGCATAAAAAGAAATGATCCTGCAAAATCTCATCTGAATAGAAAGGTTTCCATGGTCTGTGGGAACATCTGTGGAAGGTTAAGAGGGCTGCTCAGGAAGCATTACTTCAGTGTAAATTCAGAAGCCTCGTTTGCTTTCTAAATGTCAGAATCAGAGCTCACCTCAGTTTTGGTTACAGCTGGTCCACAGTAACACAAAGAACACAGTGACTTCTATGTTTCCTTACCTTGCCTGCATTACTGAGCGGCTATAATTACCTTGTTTTTTTGCTTCTCAGAAAACTTCTTCTTCTGCCTTTGTGAGCCAAAAGATAATAAATTTAATATGCAAACTTACTCTCAGTTAAGAGCTTGCACGCTGTCAGGCACCAGACAGGCATCTAAATTCTGAGACTACCAACGTTATCAGCAAAGCTCATTTCCTACTGTTTTTCCGAAAAGCTATTGTTGTGGTATTTGTTAAAGGGTATGATTGGGGAAAGACTGGTGAAGGTTCATTGGGCAGATTTTATACTTTTGGGAAAACTTTGAATTATTTTATAAAACAAACTTTACAGGGTCAAACCCGAAACCCATGTATCCAGATGATCTGACTTGCCGCAGTGCATTTTATTGCACTGTATAACTTCAGTAACATCTCAAAGACTGAACTCACTCCTGACACTGATAGATCAGGTTTGGACTGCACAGCCAAGAATCAGAATCACTGATGTTCTGGTGTTGCAGTAACACTACCCAACAGCCACATGTCTGAGGTAATGAGGTTGTGAATTGCACACACACCCCCCAGCTTCCACTTCACACAAAGGGAAGAGGAGTTTGAATTTAAATAAGGAGGTTTAGTCATGAATGCAGGTGGTCTTCCTTTTTCTTTCTTTATTTTTCTATTAATTTGTGAAGGGTATTACTGCCTTGCTTAACAAGCAAGTGACACAGAAGGGAAGTCTCACTGCTTGCATCTGAGAAAAGCTGGAAAAGAACGGGACAGGTATTTCCCTTGTCTTGGAGATGTGCTCTGTTTCCTCTGTATGTCTTCCACAGTTTTTGGTCCCTTGTACATTCTTACTACTGCCTACTTGGATTTTTACTAATACCTACTTGGTTATTTCACTTATTCTCTAGATATTTGGCCTTGTTTCGGTCTGGCAAAGCTGTAAAAGCTTGTATGAATTTTAAATATATTTATGGTTAAGTTTGTGGCAGCATGAAACTGTTCTCACAGATTATGTTGGTCATGCTGAGTCTAGACAGTCAGTCCACCTGTGAGGTAGCATGTTCAGGGGATGCAAATCAGTGAAGAGCAGAGCACAAAGCCTGCGAGGAAGGCAGGGACACCATGACTTGTTCTTCATTCCTAAAATGCCACTGACTGGAAACTAAATCAGAGGCTTTTAGAGCACAAAACTCCACTAGCCTTTTCAGGCTGGAATTAAAGAACTACCCTGTCTGGACACGGCTGTGATTTCTCATGGTCTGTGGGACTGGCAGGAGTGTGAGGTGCAGGAACCTTTTTATGGGTACACATTTTGAGTTGTACATAGCAGCACACCATATCCAGAGGAGTGAGAGTATGAATGACAGGGATAGAAGACACCCTCCTATTTGTATGGATGCCTTCCTTGGCAGTCATAGAATCATAACATGGTTTGGGTTAGAAGGCACCTCAAAGATCATCTAGTTCCAATACCCCTGCCATGGGCAGGGACACCTCCCTTTAGATCAGGCTGCTCAAGGCCCCATCCAACCTGGCCTTGTCCACGTCCAGGGAGGGGGCATCAACAGCTTCCCAGTCCTTCCCAGCAGTACGGCTAGGAGTCATTTCTGCCAGTGCTTGTGGGGTGGGTGGTGACCAGAAGCCACACTACTGCCCAGGGGTGCTTCTTCAGCTTAATACCTTGCCAGCGTTAGGCATTTGCATTCTGCTTCCAGCTTTCCTCCTTGTAAGTGCATTTAGCTCTTTTACAAGGTGTTAGACTGTCTCTTCTGAGAAAACCAGAAGACAGTTCGTATTTATCCACAGGACTGGTGTAGCAGGGCTGTGGCAGTACCAGTTCCTGTCCTGACAGCTGCTAATCTGCCCTCTACAGCCTGTTCTGGCAGGGCTAACTCACCTTCTGCCTATTTATTCCTTCCACAGGCAAAAAGGTGCCTATTTCCACACAGTAGCTAACTCCTGACTGCTGGAAACAAGAGAGAGACGGCTCTGTTAGCTTCCATTCACTGCCCAATGTTTCTCTATGCCTTATGATCATGGTTAGTGACACAATGGCAATTCCCTGAGTAAAGGAAGGAGCCTTTTCTCTCTTCGTATGTACTTGTGAGACGTCCCACAAGTTTGGGTGCAGGTGATCTAACATGCTGCAATGTAGGGTTCTTCTTCACCTGCTGAATTCTTAACTCTTGCACATGGATTTTCTTTTTTTTTCATTCTCATTAATTTCTCTTCGCTCCTGCCTCCTGTAGCGATTAAGGCACAGACCTCTTTGATGGGGGCAACAATCGAGATCAACTTTATTTAGAGAATGCAAACCTTATATAGTGCCTCTGTATCCAGTAACAGCTATCCCAGTGAATTTTCACCCGTGAGAATCCCGCAGTGCAGCAACAGAGTGCAACCCCCTGTTACTCGCAGATGTGCCCCTTATCATCATGTTTTCCACCTAGTGCATTCCTTTCCTATTAACCCACAGGTCTTAATAAAGATTCCAAGGCCTCAACAAGCTAGCAAGCATGAGAACATCGGCCACTTGCTCTGTGCTTGCTGCTAATATCACAAGTATACCAAGGCATCAGCCACTTGCATCAGCACACACGCAATACTGGAATCTTTATGCCCACATTTCCCCATTCTATTATAAATAAAACATTATAAACTATATAAACCATCAATTGTTTGTTGTACCTTTCGTGGAAAACATGATTGACACATGATTAAACATAGAAATATCTTACTACAGATACACAGAATTATACTAATGCAAGAAAAGTGATTTTGATTAAGGCCTTTAGCTAGCTTTCTGACTTAAGAATCCTTTATAACAAGTTGTTTATTTGTTTTTTTCTTTCAATCATCTTCAAGCTTCTTTGCCGTGTCCATGAGTGCTGATATAGCCCCAGCATTATTGCTGTTCATATTAGCATCGCCATCATCTTCATCATAATTACCATCTCTGCTTAGATAAGGATGGACACACCACACTGGCATCCACTTGGGCCCTTGACCTGTGGAAACACAAGCATATCCTCGACCCCGTGTTATTAACTGATATGATCCTTCCCATAGGTCTGATTCCAAAGATTTTAATAACACCTTGGCTCCTTCCTTTCAACACATACAGTGACTTCCCTAATCTGTTCTGTGATGTTTCACCATTCATTTCCCCTTTTTGTTTTAATAACATATTTTGTAGTGTCTGAGGGGCTCGTTCTACTATCGCCTGTCCTTCTATTGTATACATCTTATTTGCCCACTGCCCATTTTCTTTCCACGTTAGTACTGCTCTTCCTGTTTTTCCTGAGCCATCAGTAAATACTGTAAGGCCGTGTAGAGTCTGATTATGTGTGTGTTTGCCTTAAACATTTTACCTGGGGACTGTACAGTTGGATTATGTGTGTGTTTGCCTCAAACATTTTATCTGGAGACCACCCATCCCGTGGCACCAGGTTGTCTGTGGGGTCAACAGAAGAGCTGCTTATCTAATTGAGGGTCCAGACCTGACTTCGTGGGGGGGCGAGAGTGATGCAGTGGTGGCTGCGCACCCCCCCCCCACACACACACACTTCCTACACATTGCTGATAAAGAGATGGAAAACAGACACTTGCAAATGAGGGTCTTGCAGGATAAAAGGGATCTTCACGGAACCAGACTGAAAGCAATTTCTCCCAACATACAATTCAACGCGGCCTGGAAGCTGTCACCGTGTACTCCTGAGAACTGTTGCTGCGTCGACGTGATGAACTTTTTCTTCTCACCCTCCTCTCTCTTCTTGGACACCCCCTGGAACTTGGAGTATCATCACATGCACTGCAAACGAACCAACTGTACCTCGCTGGATTTGCCTTGGTGGTAACTAGTTGCACCACATCCTTCTTGTGGTGAGGGACCCAGAAATGAACACAGCACTCGAGGAGCGGTCTCACTAGTGCCGAGTACAGAGGGAGAATAACCTCCCTGGACCTGCTGGTCACGCCGTTTCTGATACAAGCCAAGATGCCATTGGCCTTTTTGGCCACCTGGGCACACTGCTGGTTCATGTTCAGTCAGCTATCGACCAACACTCCCAGGTCCTTCTCCTCCTGGCAGCTTTCCAGCCAGGCTTCTCCTAGTTTGTAGCTCTGCTTAGGGTTGTTGTGCCCCAAGTGCAGGACCCGGCATTTGGCCTTGTTAAACCTCATGCCATTGGTCTCAGTCCAGCAGTCCAGCCTGTTCAGATCCCTTTGCAGAGGCTCCCGACCCTCCAGCAGATTGACACTTCTACCCATCTTGGTGTCATCTGCAAACTTGCTAAGGGAGCACTCAATGCCTTCATCCAGGTCGTTGATAAAGACATTGAACAGGACTGGACCCAGGACTGAGCCCTGGGGAACCCCACTTGTCACTGGCCTCCAGCTGGATTTAACTTCATTTACCACTACACTCTGGGCCCGGTCATTCAATCAGTTTTTCACCCAGGAGAGTGTGCGCCTGTCCAGGCCAGAGGCCGACAGTTTCTGAAGCAGAATGCTGTGAGAAACTGTATCAAAGGCTTTACTAAAGTCCAGGAAGACTACATCCACAGCCTTTCCCTCTTCCAAGAGTCTAGTCACTCGGTCATCAGATTTCTCTGGCAAGACCTGCCTTTCATGAACCCGTGTTGACTGGGCCTGATCACCCAGTTCTCTTGCAAGTGCTTCTTGATAGCACACAAGATCACCCGCTCCATGACTTTCCCCGGTACCGAGGCCAGACTGACAGGCCTGTAGTTCCCCGGATCCTCCCTGCACCCCTTCTTATAGATGGGCACGACATCAGCCAGCCTCCAGTCCAGCGGAACCTCCCCAGTCATCCAGGACTGTTGGAAGATGATGGATAGGGGTTTGGCCAGCACATCCACCAGTTCCCTCAAAACTCTTGGGTGGACTCCATCTGGCCCCATAGACTTGTGGGCATCTAGCCGGGCAAGCAAATCTCTAACCACCTCCTCTTGGACATTGGGAACCTCATATTTCTCTTCCAACCCCTGGGATTGTGCACAGAGGGAACAATTTTCCTTACTGTTAAAGACAGAGGCCAAGTAGGCATTGAGTACTTCAGCCTTGTCTTCGTCCCCTGTTACTCTTGTTCCCTCTGCATCTACTAGGGACTGGAGATTCTCCCTAGCCCTCCTTTTGCTGTTGATGTATTTGTAGAAAGACTTTTTGTTGTCTTTCACAGTCTTGGCCAATCGCATTTCTAGTGGGGCCTTAGCCCTCCTGATTTTTTCCCTGCACATTCTCACTTCCTCCCTATAGTCCACCCAGGATGCCTGCCCCTTCCTCCAGAGGTCGTAGACCCTCCTCTTCCTATTGATGTCTCTTAGGACCTCCTACTCAACCATGCTGGTTTCTTACCCCGCCGGCTACTTTTCCGGAACTTGGGGACGGCTTTCTCCTGAGCTGCTAGGAGTTCCTTCTTGAAGAGCGCCCAGCCCTCATGGACACCTTTGCCCTCAAGGAGCGCCTCCCATGGGACTTTTCCGACCAGTCTTCTGAACAGTCCGAAGTCTGCTCTCTGAAAGTTGAGGGCGACTGTTCTGCTAATCTCCACCTTCTTCATCTCACCCTGCACCAAGCACTCTATCATCTCATGATCTCTTTGCCCCAGGCATCCTCCAACCTTCACATCCCCCACCAGTCCTTCTCTGTTCACAAACAGCAGGTCCAGGAGGGCACCGTCCCTTGTCGGTTCACTCACCAGCTATGTGAGGAAGTTGTCTTCCACACACTCCGGGAACCTCCGGGACTGCTTCCTTTCTGCTGTATTATACTCTCAGCCTATATCTGGGAAATTGAAGTCTCCCACAAGGACTAGAGGTAGGGATCTTGAGACTACACTCAGTTGTTTGTAGAAGAGCTCATCAGCTGCTTCTTCTTGGCTGGGTGGTCTATAGCAGACTCCCTTCACAATACCTGCCTGCCCATTGGCTCCTCTGATTTTCACCCACAGGCACTAGGTCCCATCCTGACCGTAGTCCAGCTCGAGTGTATCAAAGCCCTCTCTAACATAGAGGGCTATCCCGCCTCCTCTTCTGCCTCTCCTGTCCTTCCTGAAGAGTTTATACCCCACCATGTGTACTCTTCAGTTGTACGAGTCATCCCACCACGTCTCCACAATGGCAACGTCATGGTAGTTTCCTTGCCCTACCACAGCTTCCAGCTCCTCCTTCTTATTTCCCGTGCTGCGTGCATTGGTGTAAATGCTCTTCAGCTGGGCAGGAGAAGCTACAGCCCTCGTAATAAAGTTTCTCCCCAACTGAGCGGTCCTTGAGTTAACTAAGGCCACAGTGCAAATTGGCTGCCTACCATCCTCAGCTGCACTCACCCCTCTTTCTTAGTGGTGATATACTAGCAGGCGTCGCCAGCACACCACCCCTTTGCCACTGACGTCTCACCTATAGGCTCACTCCCATTCAGCCTGGCCTCCATCCCCTCCCCCCTCACATCTAGTTTAAAGCTCGATTTATGAGCTTAACTAGGTTTTTGGTGAGGGCTTTAGTCCCCCTAGGAGACAGGCGTGTCCCATCTCTAGTAAGAAAGCCTGGGGGTACGTGGGCCTCCCCATGATTAAATGATGCAGCTGATATTGCATGTGTGTAAGGTTTGACTTTCTGGGAGAGAAAAAAAAAAAAGGGAAAATTGATTTTTAAGGTGTGGCCCTCCCAGGAACAAAATCCCTCTTTTTGTTGAGTAAAGCCTGTTGCTCCCTGAAGGGTAAATAGGGGAAAGTTGCATACCAAAGTGTGGCCCCCTTCAGGATGGAAACCCCCCTTTGCATTGCTTTTGTGTTGGATTCTCTCCTGAGATAGTTAAGGTGAAATTTGACATTAAGGTGTGACCCTCTTAGGATAAAAAAACCCTTTCTGCATTAGAATAGCCACCAAAAAGGCAGCCATTGTTTGTGATTGTGATGTTTGTGATGCTGTGCCCTCACGGGCTGAAGGAATAGACAAGTTATATGATCTTTTGGAGGTCCACCGATCTCGCCTCTCACTCCAGGGACAAGATTGGGCAAAAAACCACTGGTTTCAACCACAGAGTGTGGTGGATAGGATAAGGGTACTGCAGAAGGAAGCTAAGGTTAGGAGGGGGAAGGGAAAAGCTATAATTTGTGCAGCGTTAGGAGCTAGTCTGGCAGCTGCAGTGCAAGAGAGAAAACAGAAGTCTTGTCAAGCTGATATGGTAATAGATTCCCTGCAGATGGCCATATGCACCCTGCAGGAACAATTGAAAAAAAACCCCAAAGAATTGCTAGAAGAGGAAAGGAATCAAAATATGATACTGAAGGATGAGTTGAGGGAGCAACTTCTGAGGGAGACAGATACACTGGTGGAGGCAGAAGTAAAGGCTTTGGAGAAGGGGATGTTTTGCAGAATCAAAACTCCATACTGTGTGCGAGTTAGGAGGATTATCCCCTCGCACCCACCGGCGAATAAGCGCATACCTGCTTTATAACCCTTAACAGAGTTATAGAGTTTTTATTCCGCAAAACAGGGATACGGAAAATTCATCCCCAAGGGGATTTGCAGAAAGCAAAAGAAATTGTAGGAAGCCTCCCCTACATGTATCCGCTGGTTAAAACAGAGTATGTATATGAAGATGATAGTGATAACCGTCCTCAAGTTATCACTAAAGAAGTCCCATTTACAGCAACTTTATTGGCACAGCTGAAAAAGGATTTTGCAAGGACTGCAAAAGAATTGGAAACAGAATATGTATGGAGAGTGTCTCTGTCAGGAGGTGTTGGAATTTTGTCGTCAGAAAAGGAGGTAGAAGGGTACTGGGGTCCGGATGTGTTTCTAACTACTGGTGACCACCGAGCCCCATGGTCACTGACTCAGAGAGCTGTGTACTGGGCTGGAGGGCTGAAGCCCTTGGAGAGGGGAGATCCCCTTGCCATAACAGGCACGGTGGATCAGTTAGTGGCAAGTGTGCAGAAGGCAGCCTTTCTCCAGATGATGTATGATCGGGAGCTCAAGCCTAACCAGGACTCCCCGATGATGATGTCTGTGGACCCAGAAAGGATGACTCCCCTGACACGAGGACTTCCT
The DNA here is from genome assembly GCA_033459285.1 of Clamator glandarius. Taxonomy (NCBI): domain Eukaryota; kingdom Metazoa; phylum Chordata; class Aves; order Cuculiformes; family Cuculidae; genus Clamator; species Clamator glandarius. Next base: position 58,096 of record JAUNZM010001889.1, on the reverse strand, counting down.
GATTCCCTGAGACCCATTGGCATTCAATTGCAAGGGACGATTCAATACACCCCCAATGCAGAAAGAATGATGGCCGCTCTGGAGGGGATAGTGACCCCTGACAATCGGCAGCTGGGGAGGAAAGTATGGACATGGGGAGAGGTTTCCCAGGAGTTGATTAATTTTGGGAGAAAACCCTGTTGGTGGATCGTCCCAAAGAACCGAAACCAGGGTCATATGGGCTGCAGAGCAAATTTTTAGGCAACAATAATTCATGAGGGGGAGCCAAAGCCTGGAGTCGTTCCGATGTCACATTCCTGGGAGAGAGAGAGACCCCTAACACGACAGGGGCTGTGGCAACTAGGACTTCAGAAAGGCATTCCTCGGGACTTGATGGATGGACTCCCGACTCAAAAATTAGAACAACTTGTGCAGAAATGGTCTGGACAAAAAGATCACTTCCAAACCAGTCTCTAGTGCTCCACCCTTGATAGACCCTGGGGAGGAGCCGACTGGGGAAAAGAAGGAGGCGGGAAAGTAGATACTCTGTCCCCCGGAGGTGAGGGGGGGAGAGGCGCAGAGGATGGATGTTTGTAAGACAACTCACCTGCAATACAAAAGGGGACTTACTGATTACTGTTGCTGTAGGACCAAGGAAACGACTGGTAACATTTTTGATTGATACTGGGGCACAAATCACTGCACTAACGCAAACCGAAGCAAAACAATGTGGAATCCCGATCCCATCCAGAAGTCTAATTGTTTTAAATGATTTGGGAAAAACACAGTCAGTGCTCATGACTCCAGTGACAGTATGGTTACCAGGAGAAGAAAATCCTGTCAACACCATGGTGTCCATAGGATCTTTCCAGATGAATCTTTTAGGTATAGATGTTTTGAAGGGTAGGCAGTGGTGGGACACACAGGGAAACTCATGGTCTTTTGATGTTTCCCAGATCAGGCAATTGGCTGAAACATCAGGCACAGAGGTGCGTTTATTGCAAGTGGCACCTATCCTACCTCCCTCCAAATTGAAAAATGTTCAACCCTATCCATTGCCTCTAGGAGCAAGGGAGGGAATTACACCAGTTCTGGAAGATTTGAAAAAGCAAGGGATTGTAGTTTGCACTCACTCTCCAGTATGGCCGGTCCGAAAACCAAACGGCAAGTGGAGATTGACAATAGATTACAGGAGTCTCAATGCCAATACATGCCCACTAACAGCTGCTGTACCAAACATTGCTGAACTGATAGCAACCATTCAGGAACAAGCACACCCTGTCGTGGCAACAACTGATGTCAAAGATATGTTTTTTATGGTCCCTTTACAGCCTGAGGACCAGGATCGCTTTGCGTTCACCTGGGAAGGACAGCAGTCCACCTTTACACAACTACCTCAAGGATACAAGCGCTCCCCCACACTACCTATCAATATATAGATGATGTGCTCATAGGAGGGAATCAGGCAGAGGAAGTTAGAGAAACTCAGAAGGATATCATCACTCATCTAGAAAGTATAGGGTTGACAATTCCACCTGAGAAAATGCAAACTCCTTCAAGTGAGGTAAAATTTTTAGGAATCTGGTGGAAGGGAGGCATGACGTGTATCCCACCGGATACTCTCTCCTCTTTAGATCAAATTAAGGTGCCAAAGTCAAAGAGAGACTTGCAGCATGCACTAGGGTTGCTTGTGTTTTGGAGGCAATTATTGCCAGGCCCCTGTATGACTTATTGAGAAAGAGAGTTCAGTGGGAATGGACTCAGGTCCATGATGAGGCTTTACAGCTGTTGATGTTTGAAGCGGTTGCCTATCAAGCCCTGAGTCCAATTCACCCAACAGATCCGGTTCAAATTGAATGGAGGTTCACCCAGACCAGACTGTCAATCCATTTATGGCAAAAGGGCCCAGAGGGTCCTGTCAGACCTATTGGATTTTATTCTCGTAGTTTTAAAGATGCTGAAAAGAGATATACAACTTGGGAAAAGGGCCTATTTGTTGTTAGTCTAGCTCTGAGAGAAGCTGAACGCACCATCCGGCAACAACCTATAGTTCTGAGAGGTCCATTTAAAGTAATCAAGGTAGTTTTGGCAGGAACACTACCCCCTGACGGGGTGGCCCAGAGAGCCTCTGTGCAAAAATGGTATGCATAAATAGAAGAGAACTAATTGCTGTGTGGAGCGTTTTCCAACACGAAGCTCAATCTGTTTCTTCTGTCTATATCTATACTGACTCTTATGCTGTGTTTAAAGGTTGTACTGAATGGCTTCCTTTCTGGGAACAAAACGGATGGGAGGTCAACAGAATACCTGTATGGCAAAAGGAAAAATGGCAGGATATCCTTACCATTGCCAAGCAGGGAAAATTTGCAGTTGCATGGGTAGCATCTCATCAACAGGATCATACCCCGATGAGCCGATGGAATGCTGAGGTGGATGAACTAGCCCCGCTGGCTCCCCTAACAAAGCACCGGGACAGCAGAAAATTGGGAAAGTTTATTAGAATGGCTGCATGTAAAACAGAAGCATTCTGGGGTTAAGGATCTCTATTGTGAGGCACAAGCCCGAGGGTGGCCAGTTACCAGGGAAGAATGTAAAACTTGTATATTGTTCTGTGAACAGTGCCGAGTCCGTTTGGATAGACACCCTCTGGAGGGTGACCCCCTGCACTTACGAGAGGGAAAAGGCCTATGGGAGGCCTGGCAGATTGATTATGCCGGTCCCTTCCGGAAGTCAGAAGGAAAGTACTATATACTGGTAGGCGTAGAGATAGTATCTGGGCTAGTGCAAGCTAAAGCATGTGCTAAGGCAACAGGAGAAAACACAATAAAAGCTCTGAGAGAGTGGTTTGGAATTTTCCCCAAACCACAGTCAATCCAATCAGACAATGGCTCACATTTCACAGTCAAAGTGGTCCAAGAGTGGGCAGTCCAGGAGGGAATTTCATGGGTGTTTCACACTCCATATTACCCACAAGCAAATGGGATTGTGGAATGAACAAATGGTCTACTAAAACACTTCCTCAAACCACATAAGCCAGGATGGACTGAGCGAGTGTGGGATGCAGTGACCAGCATCAACAGTTGGTGGGGAGCAAACGGATGCCCAAAGATCACCGCATTCTGTCCAAAACCTCCAACAATTATGCCAGCCCCACGTGGTCCTGATCACCCCAACAATCCATCTCATTTTCCAGGACAACCTGTCTTGGTCGAACTTTCCACAGTGGGCAATGAGCCACTGGTATTGGACACACCCCTTAATAAGTATACCTGGAAGGCAAAGGATGCCTGTGGAAAAACTCATAAGATTCACACTAGATGGATTGTTCCTTCTTTCTAACCCGAGAGGCGAGTTTGTTTTTGTTTTACTTTCAGGAGGAAGCAAGTGACACAGACGCACCCACAGAAGTGAAGCAGACACAGATTTTAGTGTAATGTGGTTAAGATGTGTATGTTAATTTTTGTCATATTATTTTGGAAATTTATATAGGGATTATCCGACCTCTGTTTTTCCTTCTTCCGAAAGCGAGTGGTCCTCAATTGGGAATAAGACTATATGACAAATTAGGGAACACAAGCACTGCCTGCAACAAGCAATCTGTTGAGTTTAAAATAGGAGGAACACAAAGGTGGGGGGAAAATGAGTGGCCACCCGAAAGAATAATTGAGCATTATGGACCTGCCACTTGGAATCCAAATGAACCCATATCAGGGGCAAGGGAACCGATTTATAATATGAACCGCATAATTTGACTACAAGCCGTTTTAGAAATTATTACCAACAAAGTTGCTAATGCTATAGACCTTATATCTCGACAAGCTCAACAGATGCGCACTGCAATCCTCCAACACCGCATGGTTTTGGATTATTTACTAGCTGAAGAGGGAGGAGTATGCGGCAAACTAAATGTCTCTAATTGTTGTTTGTGTGGGCAGAGCAGGTCAACAGGTTAAGGATGCCGATGCGGAAGAAACACGGAATGTGATGGTAGAGGGTACATCTCGGTGCTGATACATTGGCGAGGGCATGTAAAATTTCAAAACCATATGCGTGAGAAGTTGTTCAAGCTTGCCCTTATTGTATAAATTATCCCCTCTGGGAAGTAGGTGTAAACCCCAGGGGTATTGAGGCAAATCAAATTGGGCAGACTGATGTTACAGAATTTGCACCCTTTAGGCCTCGGCGATTCCTGCAGGTCGCTATTGACACGTACAGCACAGTGATCATGGCCACCTCACATGTGAGAAATACCGCAAGACCCACGATTCTGCACTGGTTAACATGTATGGCGTGGCTGGGTAAACCAGAGGTTATAAAAACAGGTAATGAGTCCATCTATACGGTGCTTTTAACCCATCAAAGGGCAGAACAATGGGGCATTCAGTTGAAAACGGGCATTCCCGGGAATAGTCAAGGGCAGGTGATCGTGGAATGAGCATACAGGATGCTCAAACGTTTACTGTTGCGGTAAGGGGAGGGGGAAGGACACCTCCCTGGAAGGGTGATTCCCCGGGCACAGCAAGATCTCCTTCTAGAAAAAGCCTTATGCGCTCTCAACCATCATGAACGCAGCAAACACATCCCAATTTTCAAACATTTTTCCCTCTGGCGGGCAGAGACTAACTATCCGCAGGTGCAAGTTTGATTCCCGGGTGCTCTGATATGGGAGCAGCTGTGGAAATTGCGTGTCTTAGGGCGAGGATATGCTGCGGTAGAGAGACACGGAGAGATTAAGTGGGTGCCTGCACACTTAGTGCGCCCAGACAAGACCTCGGAGGGTGGGATGCCTACTGCCGCATCAGAAAGGGAACGGGTAGTTGACTAACCATGAACTCAAGTGTTTTGTAGGTTGGAGCCTAATTGCGGTTCTGCACCATTCACCGGAAGCACTGCAAGGATGGTGGGACCATACCTACTGATATATTGCCTGGCCCTGACAGCTGTGTGCAGTGGGCGTGTGCAAGGAATTTGACTCAGATGTGTCTATATCTGCCGGCACTTCGTGCAGTAGGGCAAATGTGTGCCCTTTTTGTACCACAGCCGACAACAGATCTTTTGGAGAATGACCTTACCTCTAAAAAAAAAAAAAAAAAGAGGAGGGGGCGGTTTACCATACGTGAAATCGATATAAGCCTTATTGGATAATGCATGTGCATATTTTAAGTGTCGTATGTTCCCGGTACCATGTAGCATTGTAAAAGGGTGGATCCAGTAGTGATAACCAATTGTATGAATGTATTCGACTAGCTGAGAAATGAGCGCTTGTGTGTGTGTGTGATTGAAGTACTTCCAACATTTGTGAGACTTACAAATTGGTTTTGATTAATCTTGAAAATATATCTCTGGGACCTTTCAATCTCAAACGTCCACTAAGCTGGCAAACAGGTACATTTACCTGGGCATCTTTGGAATGAAAGTCTTCAGAAGGAAAAAGTTTAAAATACCTAGCAAAACATAAAAGAAGGATAAAGCCTAAACTTGCAACTGTATGTGTGTGAGTCCCTCCTCCGCCCCCCGCCCTTCTCCTTCCTTTCTAAGTGTTTTTTCTTTCAGCTTTGAAGAAGTCCAGAGGAGTTAACAGTGTTATCTCTCTCGGGGAATGCCAATTTGCGAGAACATTCTACATTCCAGAGTCACTTGTCAGCGACTCCTGGGTCCTAGTGCAGACAACCTTTAGGGATAATTGAGCCAATGATACAGGGAAATTCAAATGATTCATTACAAATTATTGAGTGGATGCTTTACCACTTGAACCTTAAAAACAAGCAACAAACAGAAACATAGTCACTAGATTTAACATTATTACAATGATGATCACCAAGGGAAGAAAAAGAAGTGTTCAGTTATTAGGTCAAGACTCGACAATCATTTATATCCCGATGACAAAATATGCTAAGTGCTGCATGGCAGGGGGGAATCAGGAGAGACACTACAAAGCAGATTGATGAAGGTACAATATGTAATGAATCTTTTGCTATTAGCAGGAGATGATAAAATTGTGCCAATGTTGAAGCATATGCAAACCATGTCTTTAAAATTAGAGCAAGTTCAAGATAATGTGAAAGTGCAGTTATTACGGGCACTGGACAGGTCTGTATAAGCTACTAACATGGGAGGAGGTTATGCTTGTGTTTTCACAGATACAGGACCACTTTGGGCACCTGCAAGATGGAACAAGCAGTGTTGCTGTGTGACAACTGTTAAGCCTCAATCACAAAAGCAGTTTACAAGAATGAGGAGGAATGTTATTTTTAATGGTGTTAATTGCTTTAACAATTATCCTGTGTGTTATAGTGTATACAACATCAAGTCAATCATATGTTTCACCTGAACACTTTAGTCATCGGCAAGCAAAAAGGGGAAATTGTAGGAACATTTTACAGGGAAGAAGGCCTTGAAACAGAGAACTGAAAGGTAAACAAAGGCCAGTTCAGTGAGGAGAAAAGACAGCCTTCTGATAAGCAGCTGGAAGGAATACAGGAGCTGGTTCAGTGGGAACGAGTACCAGCTGACAGAAAAACAATTGAAGAGAACTATCAACATTGTTCATTTTACTGTAACTTGATTTCTTGGTGTGTGCAGTAGTTTAACCAATAATGTGTTAGTACTAGCTTTATGGACAGTTACCTTTAACCAATAATACACTGTGGAACAGGGGCCAGGTGCGACTCTGGCTATCGCGGCTTGGTGGCCGGGGAGCGATTTGCGGGGGATGAACGGGATGTGCTTGCTGATGCTTTGCAGGGTGTATGGGACTGGTTTGCATCATTTAGTTTAAAGGAATGGATCCTATGGGGTGTTGCAGCTTTGCTTCTTCTATTATTGCTTCCAATGATTTGAGTTGTGCATTTCAATGTCTCTTCGCACGTACGCGTGGCATGCAGCATGCCTCTGCTGTTCAACGTGCGCTACTCCTGCAAGGGGAGGGGGATTTGTGGGCAGACTAGGTTCAACTAGTTAAGGATGGCGATGCAGAAGAAACACGGGATGTGACGGTATAGGGTAGGGACCGCCCACGAAGGAGGGCCTCTTGCGTGACAGGGCTATAAAGGCAGACTGTGTAATCAATAAAGTCGCCATTTTGAGCTTCCTCTATATTAGAGTCTGTGTCTCAATGGTCCTCGCCGGAGTGGAGCAAGAGTCCGGTACAGGGGGGTGTTTGCTGAGATGCAGCAGTTTGGAAATAGACGATGCAGGTGAAGTAGTCCTTCAATTGACCACAGACGTTAGGAAACTAGCCCATGTCCATGTTCAAGCATGGAATGGCTGCAATAGCAATCTACGGTCTTGGTTACCTGGTGCACTATGGGTAAAACAGCTTATATTTTATCTGCTACTTTGGGAAGCAGATTCGTGCTGTTCGCCAGTCAAAGACTGTAGACATTTTGTAATTTTTTTTTATTTATCTTTGCCTAAATATAGTGTAGATCTACCTAGAAGTTTCTAGACCCAAATGACGCATGCGCTTTAGCCCTTAAAATTGCTTTATAAGGGGTCATAGAAAGGGATTTTCCTGCTGCGCATGAGGTCCCCGACACTGGCAGAGCAGAGTGGCGACTGCGTGGCCAGGACCTCAGGCATTTTGAGAAAAAATGAGTGAGAAGATGTGGGTACTGTTCCCTATTTCCTTTACAGGGTTCACTATAGTAATCCTCCTTTTATTGTACATTTTAATATATATGTTCCGTCCTTTTGAATGTAAATGTCCGGGGTGCAAACTGCCGTGTTTCCAGGCTGAGGCGTCGGAGACTTAAAATAACTTTAAGATAAGATGTTTTAGTTTTATAAAGTTATAAGATGTTGTGGTTTTATAAAGTTAGTTTTAGGATATGTTTGTTAGATATTTGTTAAGGATATTGTTAAGGTTGCATAACAAAAAAAAAAAGTTTTTGGAAAATTTGCTGGAAACTTTATTTGTTATGAACATGTTTGTTATCGCAAAATTTGCCAGATTTTTTATTTGTAATGAACATGTTTGCTATTGGAAAATTTGCCGGATATTTGGATATTTTATTTTTTTATTGTACTGTGCGTTATTTCTGGCCTTTCTTTCTCTCTGTCTTTCTCTCTCTCTCTCTCTCTCTCTGTATCCACCACAAAGACAGAATGGACTTGAGTCATCACTCTGAATCCTGTGACAAATGTTTAAGTCACGGGGTGCAATGTAGAGTCGGATTATGTGTGTGTTTGCCTCAAACATTTTACCATCTGGGGACAACCCATCCTGTGGCACCAGGTTGTCTGTGGGGTCAACAGAAGAGCCACTTATCTAATTGAGGGTCCAGACCTGACTTCAAAGAGGGGCGAGGGGGATGCAGCGGTGGCTGCTTCCCCCCCCCCCCCCCCTACTTCTCCAAGATGGAAAACAGACACTTGCAAATGAGGGTCTCTCAAGATAAAAGGGATCTTCATGGAACCAGACTGAAAGCAGTTTCCCCCAACACACACTTCAACGCAGCCTGGAAGCTGTCACCATGTACTCCTGAGAACTGTTGCTGCGTTGATGTGGTGAACTTTTTCTTCTCGCCCTTCTCTCTCTTCTTGGACACCCCCTGGAACTTGGAGCATCATCACCCGCACTGCAAACGAACCAACTGCACCTCGCTGGATTTACGCTGGTGGTAACTAGCTGCGCCTCTACTGCTTCCTTGTTTAGGGATTTCTGACCTTTTCTTTCCTTTTCTCTCTGTGCTAGCTCTGCTATCAATTGTTCTAGAAAATAAAGCTCAAAGATTGTACGGAATCTGACCTCGTTTGTGTCTTAATCTCGCTCTTGGGATCGTTTTAAGAACCCTCCCCGATATTGGATCAGGACAGGCCATCAACCAGTCGCTCTCTACATAAGGACTTCTGTTCAATTTTAGTGTTTGCAGAGAGGAAAACAATTTATGACTCGGTAAGTGGATATCAATACTTCCTGGATAAGAGAAGAGCTACCTGTAAATTCAAACTATTTGCCATGCACTATTTAACATATTCATTTGTCATTGGAATATAAATGTTAATTGGGTCTTGATCTAATAACTGAACAGATCTTTTTCTTCCCTTGGTGATTACCATTGTAATCATTTTGAGTCTAGTTACTATTGTTTTTTGGGGTTGGTGTGGCAAAATAACCACTCGATAATTCCTAATGAATCTTTTGAATTTTCCTCTGTCATTGGCTCAATTATCTCTAAAAGTTTTCTGCGCTAGGGCCCAGCAGTTACTGATGAGGGATACTGGAATGCAGAGTGTTCTCACAAATTGGCATTCCCCTAGAGAGATAACACCATTAACTACTCTGGAATTTGGCAAAGCTAAAAAAAAAAAAACAACAACTTAGAAAAGAAGGAGAAGTGGCGGGGGGCACTCACACACATACAGCTGCAAGGCTGGGCTATATCCATTTTTTTCTCTCTCTCTCTTTCCTTTTTTTTATGTTTTGCTAGATATTTTAAAATTTTTCCTTCTGAAACCTTTCATTCCATAGATCCCCAGGTAAATCCACCTGTTTGCTGGCTTGGTGGACATTTGACATTGAATGGTCCCAGAGATATATTTCCAAGATTAATCAAAACCAATTGGTAAGCCTTACAAACCTTTGAAGCGCTTCAAACACACACACACGACCACTCATTTCAAAGCTAGCTCAATGCATCCATATAATGGTGGTTATGACTACTCGATAATAACAGAACAAGTATTTCAGTTTTGGTAGATATTGTTCTTCGTTGCTCTGTGAGTGTTGTACTTTGCAGATTCATGATTTTTGTAGTTTCTTGTTCATAGAATCACAGACTGGTCGGTCGAGCCAAAGCCTCTGTTTCCCCATACATGGTTCCTGCATGGGGTACAATTGCTGGAAAACAAATTAGCTGAGTAATTCTAGTGCCCTTTGATATAAAGCCTTACAGGCCTTATGAGGAGCGGCTGAGAGAGCTGGGGTTGTTTAGCCTAGAGGGAAGGAGGCTGAGAGGAGACCTCATTGCTCTCTATGGCTACCTGAGAGGAGGTTGTGGAGGGGAGGGTGGTGGCCTCTTCTTCCATGTGACAGGGGACAGGATGAGAGGGAATGACCACAAGCTCCGCCAGGGGAGATTTGGGCTGGACATTGGGAAAAAATTTTTCATGGAGGGAGTCGTTGGGCGCTGGGGCAGGCTGCCCAGGAAGGTGGTTGATTCACCTTCCCTGGAGGTGTTTAAGGCACGGGTGGATGAGGTGTTGAGGGGCATTGTTTAGTGTTTGACAGGAATGGTTGGACTCGATGATCCAGTGGGTCTCTTCCAAAATGGTTATTCTATGATTCTATGATTCAACGAAAGCCAGGAGGTATAGACATCCGAGCTATTACTTGCATTGCTCTCGTAAAGTCAGCATCAGTCAATTCTGGTAAAACTAGCAATCTTTGTAACAGGTAATCATGCAATTAACAGTGCACTAAGTCTCTTTTTACATTCTCTAAGGCTAATTGCTTAAGCAACACTTCTCTAGCAGCGATATTGCCTGCCTGCTTATTTAAGGCCTCTTGTAGTTCGTCTAGAAAAGTCATGTAATAAACACCATTTTCCAGATTTCTTTTTTATCACAAATACAGGTGTGTTCCAAGGACTATTAATTGAGACTATATGCCCTTGATCTATTTGCTCCTCCACTAAATTTTGCAATGCACCCGATTTTTCACTCGTTCATAGCTCCAACGCTTATTCCCATTGCACTTAACACATCTCGTCCCCTAAGATTAGTGGAACGTGCTCAACAAGGGGGTGCACTACAGCCATTTTAAGATGTTCTGGCTTTCCCTCTTATTAAAAAAAAAAAAAAAAACAAACAAAACTTAATGTGCACTTCAAGATGCTGAGTTTGTAGGGACTAAACCAAATGTATTTCAGGGATTCTTGTGGACCCCAAATCTTGTGAGCCACGCTCTATAGAGTCAGCTTGGAACACAGCTGCTTTGAACAAAGTTAATTTTACTATCCAGCTATCCTTTGGTATTAATACTAGTGGAAATGTTGTCCATAATGCTAGTGGACACAGCGTCCATACCCTTGCTTGAATTATTCCAGTAAAGTCTGCATCTATGACCCCAGGTAAAACAAAGATTCCCAACCGAATTATTGAAAATCATTCTAATTACAAGGCAGTACAGCCACCCCTTAATGGTCCTTTTACGTTCCGTGATATTGTGTGAAGTGTGGACAATTGCAGCATTACTGCAATGGTGGTGGTCACATTTATCTCGGTGCTGCCTCTGGTTCTTGCTCTGAGGTGAGAGCTGCTGCTTGCTGTGGAGGCATCTGTGTCAATACGTACCTCTGAACCATGCTTTGCTCCTGGTTTTCTGACAATACTGTTCCATTCTTATCCCATTTTGAGCTACACCAACTGGCAAAATGCTTAACCTTTGCTCACTGAGGGCAGATTTTAGGCCTTCTATCCTGGCATTGCGTGTGGCAGTCTCTTTTAAAATATCTCTCCTTGCCGCATCTATAACAGAATGTCTTTCTGTCCTGGTTTACTGTCAGGGCAGCAGCCATCAGCTGTGCTTTATAGGTTAATGGTCCCGGCTGTTGTAGGATTTTCCAGACCGCGCCATATCTTTCTACATTTGTCATTAGGACTTTTTATCGCTGATTGCAAAATTAAGGCTTCTGTAACTGCTTGGTTGTCTACCTGCTTGTCGAGCGCATCCTTCAGTCTGTCTATAAATGCCATATACAGATCGTGCCTGTTTCAACTTTCTGATATCCCATATCTTTATAAGCGTTTCATAAGCCAAAAAGCTGTGCTTGTTGTAAACCTGTATTATTTAAACTGTCTTGATTCTTGAACTGCTACCACCATCGTTTCCAAAAACTGCCTGCGTTATAGAAAGCGGCGGAGGGCGGCCCCTCCTCGGCTGGGGGCAGTGGTCCAGTTAGTATTTTCTTCACAGGTTTCCGAGTCCCTGGCCTCCCGTGAACAAATTTCAGGGCAAGTTTGTAGCTGTTTAAGGTCACTGCACCTCCGCAGACGAAAATAAATCAAAGTTCTATCATGGTTTGCTGGCCCCGGATCAAAGGGATTATTTGCCATTGTGGATGGCCCTGCACCAGTCTCTGAATATGGAATATCACTGTCCTTCTCTGCCAGAGGGATAGTCGTTGGATTCGGTCCTCCAAAAAATTCTTCAGCTCCCACCGGCAAAGCCAGAGGCGGGGAAGGATCCACTTCAGGAATATTGCTTTTAGTTTCCTGCATATTTGCCTCAACTGCCACCTGAAATATTTGAGCAACAGCTGCCTCTGTTGTTGCCTCTGCTGTCATAGTTTCTAACATCTTTCTAACAGCCCCCCAAGTTCGTGCAGCCTCAAACGCTTTGGAATCTCCTGTGGTAATTGACTGCCATAAACCTCTCTCGAGGGATTCCCAAACAATCAAATTGAAAACGTTACTAGGACGCACATAAAAAGTCCTTGCACTGTTCCCATATTAAAAGTCAGGACAGTGCCTCTGGGCTCAATTTCACGCCCTGTCCAGTCGCAAGCTTCATCAAGAAGTCATGGACTGACTTTTCTTCCGTGGATACCACAGCTGCTCACCTCAAGCGCGCACGCCGCCAGCCCCCTGTCCTCATCGGCCCTCCTCTTCTTCTCCTTCATTTTTCTTCTTCTTCTTTTTACTAAATACTACTGCAGCCCTTCCACTTGCCTTGTTGATCTCCAGTTTGGAGAGTGTAACTCCACACTGCATACCTACCACGGCACTCCTATCACGTCGCTGGTCACCATTTGTGGGAGACTGAACCCCTGCAGGTACCCTGGACAAGATCACAGAAAATCAATATGATTGGAAATCAAGTCATTTATTAGCAAGCAGGCAAGCAAGCCTTTTGTACTTTTCTGCTATCTTGTCTAATGTTTACGTAGTGCTTGGCTAAAGCCCTAAATTCCCCTAGTAGTTTTTGTATAAGTAATCTTGCACGTAGACTGCCTTCCTGTTCTCACGCTGTAGTTGCTTCTTGACCTTGATGTATTCCAGACTTCTCCCTAGCAACCTGACAAGGCCACATCATTAGGCCAGCATACATTCCCACACCCTGGTGCCACCTCAGAGCCACATCTCAATGGGTTCATGGTGGTATCGTGGTCCTTTATGGCACTAGGTGGGCACCCAGGGGTCCTTGGGGTCTATGGAGACCTGGGCCACCACACTGGGACCTCCTCGGACCTCCCTGAGAAGACCCAGATGGCCAGGAACCTCACCTGGTGTCACCTCAGAGCCACATCTCAATGGCTTCATGATGGTACTATGGTCTTTCATGGTGCCACATGGGCACCCAGGGTTTCTACGGGTCCACAGGGACCTGGGCCACCACTCTGGGACCTCCTCAGACCTCCGTGTGGGATCTGGGTCTCCAAGAACCTCCCCTGGTGCCACCGTGTAGCCACATCTCAATGGGTTCATGATGGTATCATGATTCTTTTTGGCACTAGGTGGGCACCAAGGGGTCCTTGGGGTCCATGGAGACCTGGGCTACCACACTGGGACCACCTTGGACCTCCCTGTGGGGACCCAGATGGCCAGGAACCTCCCCTGGTGCCACCTCAGAAGCACATCTCAGTGGGTTCATGGTGGCCTAGATGATCCTGGAGGTCATGGCTGGAACCTGGAGCTCCGAGCTGACCCGTGGTATCTCCTGGTGGGCTGGGATGACTCCTAATGTCTCCTGGTGGGGTGGGATGTCTCCTGGAGCTCTGTTTGGCCCCTGGTTGTCCATGGGGACATTTGTGTCTCCTGGTGCTCAAGAAGGTCCTCAGTGGGCTCTCCCTGCAGGCCCTGATGGACCGCTACAATACCGACAAACACATCTTCTGCTTCATCCTCTTGACCCACAGCAGTGGCAGCGGCATCAACCTGACTGGGGCTGACCCCATCATCTTCTCCGACAGCGACTGGAATCCCACCATGGATGCCCAGGCCCAGTCCCGTTGCTACCACATCGGCCAGACCCGCCACGTCCACATCTACCGGTATGGCCACCACCTGCCGGGGCCTCCTGCTTCCCACCTGCCTTCTCCAGGTGTTCCTTACTGGATTCTCCATGGTGACCCCACCACAGTGTTCTCTTCTCACCTGGGTTCTCCATGGTGACTCCACGCCCGGTTCCTCACTGGGTTCTTTGTGGTGATCCCATCATGGTGTCCAGTTCTCACTGGGTTCTCCATGGTGACTCCATCACCATGTCCTCACACACCAAGTTCCTCACTGGGTTCTCCTTGGTGACCCCACCCAGATCTTCTAACACCCCAGTTCCTCCCTGGGTTCTTTCTCTTCGGTTAAGCCATTAACTCCGCTTAGGGAGCACAGCGACCGGAGCACAGGCGAAGAGGAGCAGGGCAAAGAGGTGCAGGGCACGTTGAACAGGGCACGTTAAAACAGGGCAGTTTGAGCGGCAGTTCGAGTGGGCAGGGCGAGCAGGAAGAGCGCAGAGAGGGGCTGGAGCACGGCCAGAAGGGACCGAGAACCATAGTGGCTACCCGTCAAAAGATTAAAGCTGCACCAAGCATGATGGAAGCTGCCACACAGACGGAGCCCCAGTAGGCACATGCAGCTACCCAGACCCTGGGCTGCAGACAGTGCCCACCTCCCACAATGGCTCACGCCTTTGGCACTGGATCCACCTGTGGAAGCTGTGCTTGGGTGGGGGAACTCCATCGTATGGTGGAGGAGCTAAGGGAGGAGGTAAAGAGGCTGAGGACCATCAGGGAGTGTGAGAGGGAGATAGACCAGTGGAGTAGTGCCCTCTCACTCACTCAACAGGCTGCTGGAGCTGGTATGCCCAAACACCATGCACCTGCTAAATGCAAGGTTGGGGGAAGAAGAGATGGGGAATGGCATCAATTTCCTGCCAGATGAAGGAAACCTGCTCCCCTCAACCAGACAGCAAGACCTGAGATCCCCCTGGTAAACAAGTACCATGTGCTGCAGGTGGAATCCTGTCCTGAGGATGAGGATGATGGCTCCCACAGCCTAGAATCTTTCCCTAGGCCGCACCATCCTCAGGAAAAGATAAAAACATCCTCCATTAAGAAGAAGAGTAGATGATTGTTGTAGGGGACTCCCTCCTAAAAGGAACGGAGGGACCCATTTGCAGACCAGACCCGCTCCACAGAGAGGTCTGCTGCTTACCAGGGGCATCAGTGAAGGAGGTAGCTAGAAAACTTCCTTCCCTGGTCCACGAGGCAGACTACTATCCTCTGATAGTAGTCAAAACTGGTAATGATGATTTAGTAAGCAGAAAGACTAAAGCCATCAAGAAAGACTTCAGGGCCATTGGGAAAATGATGCAGGGCCCTAGGGCACATATAGTATTCAGCTCCATCACAAGGCTAAATAGAGAGGACCTGGAAGTCAGGAAGAACTCGATTAATGCCTACCTCTGAGCCTGGTGTGAGGAAAAGAGCTTTGGCTTCTTTGATCATGGGGTGGCTCATGCACCCCAAAAATCTGTTGCTAAGGATGGGACACGTGGGTCTCCTAGGGAGGCTAAAGCCCTTGCTAAAAACCTAGCTAAGCTCATAAATAGAGCTTTAAACTAGATGTGAAGGGGGATGGGATTGAGACCAGGCTAGACAGGAGCGAGCCTGGACGTGGGGCACTAGTGATTCAGAGAGGCTGTGCTGGAGAGGACCACCAGTACATCACCACACAGCAAGTGGGGGTGAACAGACCTGGGGGTGGTAAGGAAGATATGGGCACTCTGGTGCTAGCTACTCCAGTGACCAGGCAATTGGGAATGAACTCTATTCCCTCTAAGAGGGCTGAAGGCTTGGCAGCTCAGTTGAAGTACATTTACACCAATGCACACAGCATAGGCAATAAGAAGGAGTAGTTGGAAGCTGTTGTAGGGCAAGGAGGCTATGATGTCGTTGCCATCACGGAAACGTGGTGGGATGACTCATGTAACTGGACTACAGATATGATGGGGTACAAACTCTTCAGGCGGGATAGGAAGGGAAGGAGAGGAGGCGGGGTAGCCCTCTTTGTAAGGGAGGACTTGGACACTGTTGAAATGGATTGTGGCAATGAGGAGATTGAGTGCCTGTGGGTTAAAATCAGAGGAGCCCATAAAAAGGTAGATTTTGTGATGGGAGTCTGTTACAGGCCACCCAGCCAAGGAGAAGCAGCTGATGAGCTCTTCTATAAACAGCTGTGGTTAATCTCTAGATCAATGCCTCTTGTTCTTGTGGGAGACTTCAGTCTTCCTGATATCTGCTGGAAGTACAATACAGCAGAAAGGAAGCAGTCTAGGAGGTTCCTGGAGTGCGTGGAAGACAACTTCCTTGCACAGCTGGTGAATGAACCAACAAGGGAAGGTGCCCTCCTGGACCTGCTGTTTGTGAACAGAGAAGGCCTTGTGGGGGATGTGGCAGTAGGAGGATGCCTAGGACTAAGTGATCATTAGATGATAGGGTTTTCTGTTCTAGGCAAAGTGAAGAGGGTGATTAGCAGGACAGTAGCATTAAATTTCCAGAGGGCAGACTTTGAACTCTTCAGAAGGCTGGTTGGCAAAGTCTCATGAGAGACAGTGCTTAAGGGCAAGGGAGCCCATGAGGGCTGGGAGCTCTTCAGAAAGGAGATCCTAGCGGCTCAGTAGAAAGCTATCCCTGTGTTCCGAAAAAAAAAGCTGGCAGGGGAAAAAAAAAGCTTGGTTGAACAGGGAGATCTTGAGTGATATCAAGAAGAAGAGGAATGTTTATAGGCTCTGGAAGAAGGGACAGGCCTCTTGGGTGGACTAGAGGAGGGAAGTGAGATTGTGTAGAGAAAAACTCAAAAGGGCAAAGGCTCAACTAGAAATCAGATTGGCTAAGTCTGTGAAAGATAACAAAAACACTTTCTATAAATATATAAATAATAAAAGGAGGACTAGGGAGACCATACAGTCCCTGTTGGATGCAGAAGGCGCAACAGTGACCGAGGATGGGGAAAAGGCTGAGGTACTTAATGCCTTCTTTGCCTCAGTCTTTAATTGTAAAGAACATTGTTCCCTCTGTGTACAAACCCAGGAGCTAGAGGGGCAAAATGAGGCTCCCATGATCCAAGAGGAGGTGGTCAGAGCCCTGCTAGCCTGACTAGACACCCACAAGTCTATGGGGCCAGATGGGATTCACCCAAGGGTATTGAAGGAGCTGGCGGATGTGCTGGCCAAACCCCTTTCCATCATCTTCCAACAGTCCTTGGAAGACTGGGGAAGTACCACTGGACTGGCGGCTGGCTGATGATGTGCCCATCTACAAGAAGGGTTGCAGGGAGGATCCAGGGAACTACAGGCCTGTCAGTCTGACCTCAGTGCCAGGGAAAGTCATGGAACAGGTGATCTTGAGTGCTATCATGAAGCACATGCAAGACAACCAGGTGATCAGGCCCAGTCAACACGGGTTCACAAAAGGCAGTTCTTGCCAAACTAACCTGATCGCCTTCTATGACCAAGTGACTCGGATGCTGGACGAGGGAAAGGCTATGGATGTGGTCTTTCTGGACCTCAGTAAAGCCTTTGACAGAGTTTCTCACAGCATTCTGCTTCAGAAACTGTCAGCGTCTGGCCTGGACAGGCGCACACTCTCCTGGGTGGAAAACTTGTTGGATGGCCGGGCCCAGAGCGTGGTGCTTAATGGTGTTAAATCCAGCTGGAGGCCAGTTACAAGTGGGGTTCCCCAGGGCTCAGTGCTGGGTCCAGCCCTGTTCAGTGTCTTTATCAATAACCTGGATGAAGACATCGAGTGCTCCCTTAGCAAGTTTGCAGATGACACCAAGCTGGGTGGAAGTGTCGATCTGCTGGAGGGTAGGGAGGCTCTGCAAAGGGATCTAAACAGGCTGGACTGCTGGGCTGAGACCAACTGCATGAGGTTTAACAAGGCCAAATGCCGGGTCCTGCACTTGGGGCACAACAACCCTATGCACTGCTACAGACTAGGAGAAGTCTGTCTAGAAAGCTGCCAGAAGGAGAAGGACCTGGGGGTGTTAGTTGACAGACAACTGAATATGAGCCAGCAGTGTGTCCAGGTGGCCAAGAAGGCCAATGGCATCTTGGCTTGTATCAGAAATGACGTGACCAGCAGGTCCAGGGAGGTTATTCTTCCTCTGTACTCAGCACTGGTGAGACCGCACCTCGAATACTGTGTACATTTCTGGGCCCCTCACCACAAGAAGGATGTTGAGGCTCTGGAGCGAGTCCACAGAAGAGAAACGCAGCTGGTGAAGGTGCTGGAGAACAGGCCTTAGGAGCAGCTGAGAGAGGTGGAGTTGTTTAGCCTGGAGAAGAGGAGGCTGAGAGGAGACCTCATTGCTCTCTATGACTACCTGAAAGGAGGTTATAGAGAGGAGGGAGCTGGCCTCTTCTCCCAAGTGACAGGGGACAGGACGAGAGGGACTGACCACAAGCTCCGCCTGGGGAGATTTAGGCTGGACATTAGGAAAAACTGTTTCATGGAAAGGGTTATTTGGCACTGGAACAGGCTGCCCAGGGAGGTGGTTGATTCACCTTCCCTGGAGGTGTTTAAGGCACGGGTGGATGAGGTTCTAAGGGGCATGTTTTAGTTTTTGATAGGAGTGGTTGGACTCGATGATCCGGTGGGTCTCTTCCAACCTGGTTATTCTATGATTCTATGATTCTATGATTATCTTCTCCTCAGGCTCATCAGTGAACGGATGGTGGAGGAGAACATCCTCAAGAAGGCCAACCAGAAGAGGATGCTGGGGAACATGGCCATCGAGGGCGGCAACTTCACCACCGCCTACTTCAAGCAGGTACCAGAGGACCTTCAGACCTTCTGGAATGACCCCCTTGGACCTCCCTTTGGAGACCCAGGAACCTTGTGGTGCCACCTTGGAGCAACATCTCAATGGCTTTGTGGTAGCTGGTGTCCATGAGGGCTTTCAGAAGATCCATTGGGGAACGTCATGTGTCCAAGAAGGTCTCAGACCTTCAGGAACTACCCCCCTGGACCTTCTCGGGGAATCCCAGGGGTCCGGTAACCTCTTGGTGCCACCTTAGATCCACATCTCCCTGGCTTGATGGTGGCCTGGAGCTGTGATGTCCCCTCAGCAAACCATCCGGGAGGTCTTTGATGGCCCCTAGTGGCTGCCTCGATGCCTTCACCCTCCCCGGCGACTGACGAACCCACGACTGCGCAGTGCCACAAACCTGCCAGCCACGGCGGCGGCACCATCACCGTCCCTGGCACTCGCGCCAGCCAATGCCTGCGAGCGGCACTACCGGGTGCCACACCAACGACACTGCCATTGCCGTTCCCCTGCGAGGGCACAAAGCCAAGACATGAAGCCCTCCACGGGGCACCCACTGGCCAGCAAGATGGCCGATGGGGGCCCAAGAGGGCTGACAGGGCTTCAAGGCGGCCAAATGGTGGCCCAAGGTGGTCAAATGGGACCCTAAGAGGGCCGCCCCGGGCCCTAAGATGGTCGCCCAGGGCCCAACAATGGCTGACAGGGGCCAAAGATGGCCGGCTGGAGCCTGAGATTGTTGAACAGGACCTCAAGATGGCCTCTCGGGGCCCTAAGATGGCTGCCTGGTTACCTCACATGGCTGCCTATGGCCCTAAGATAGCCGACATGGTCTCAAGATGGTCAACCACAACCTCAAGATTGCCGCCTGGGCCCTAAGATGGCTGCCTGGGGCTCTAAGATGGCCACCATGGGTCCAAGATAGTTGAACGGGACACGAAGATGGCCGCCTGGGGCCCTAAGATGGCTGCCTGGTGAACTCACATGGCTGCCCATGGCCCTAAGATGGCCAACATGGTCTCAAGATGGTCGCCCACAACCCCAAGATGGCTGCCTGTGGCCCTAAGATGGCTGCCTGTGGCCCTAAGATGGCCACCATGGGCCCAAGATGGTTGAACGGGACTCCAAGATGGCTGCCTAGGGCCCTAAGGTGGCCAAACAGGACCCCGAGATGGCTGACTAGGGCCCTAATATGGCTACCTGGTGCCCTAACATGACTGCCCATGGCTCTAAGATGGCCGACGAGGGCGCTAAGCTTGCTGACTCTAGTCCTAAATTGGGGACCGAGGCTGCAAGATGTCCGACCAGGGCCCTAAGATTGCTGATGGGGTCCTTGAAATGGCAAACAAGGGCTCCCAAGATGGCTGACTGGGGTCCAAATGTCACAATTAAGGCCCTAAAATGGACAAAAAGGGGGCTAGAATGGCTCTAAGATGGCCAAGAGGGGCTCTGAGGTGATGAAAAAGGCCCTAAGATAGCCGCCTGGGGCCCTAGCAAGGGCTGAGTGGGGAGAGGGTGACACAAGATGGAGGACGAGGGCACACCTTGAGGTGAGGAGGGGCCACAATGGCCCTGTGTGCCCCCACAAAATGGCCAACAGCACCTACAAAATGGCTGACAAGGCACCTGCCAAGTGGGCACCCACAAGATGGCCGACTGGAACCACCTTAAAATGGCCACCACCACAGGGAATGGCTGAGAATGCCCCAAGATGGTCGACCGCTAATCCAAGATGGCCGACATGACCCAAAGATGGCTGACAGTGACCCCAAAATGGATGACCACTACCCCAAGATGGCCGACAGCAACCCCAAGATGGCTGACATGACCCCAAGATGGCTGACATGGCCCCAAGATGGAAGACAGCAACCCCAAGATAGCCAACAGTGATCCCAAATGGCTGAAAGTGACCCCAAGATGGCCAACATGACCCCAAGATGGCCGACATGACCCCAAGATGGAAGACAGAAACCCCAAGATGGTGGACAGCTACTCCAAGATGGCCGACAGTGACCCCAAGTTGGCCACCATGACCCTAAGATGGTCGCCCAGCAAGTTATGACAGGCCGAGCTAGGGGTGGCACTTGCGGGGCTTGAGGTGGGAGGGTAGTTATGGGGCAGGAGGGGTTGGCTCTATCCCCCCATACCCCCATGTACAGGCTGCATGAAGAAAGTGATGAATAAAGGGTTAAAAGTTGAGACTTTGGGGACACCCCCCCTCCCCCCAAAGGGTTTAGGTACCCCCTCTTAGGAAATGGGGGGCCTGGGGGAGTCCTAGGGGTCTTAGAGGGGTTTGGGGGGTCCAAGGGGGGGAGTTTGGGGGTCCCTATGGAGCTGGGAGGGGTCCCTATAGGTGTCTCTATGGGGCTGGGGGGTCCCTATGGGGATGGGGGTGGGTCTCTATGGGGGTCCCTATAGGGTCCCCCCAAGCCCACTATACCCCCCTATAGATCCCTCATAGAGCTCCATAGATCCCTATAGCACCCTTATAGTCCCCCATAGCCCCCCCCCATGAAGCACACAGCCCTCCCCATTGAGCCCAATAGATCCCTATAGCCCCCTCGTTGTGCCTCATAGACCCCTCCTTGAGCCCCGTAGACCCTTATAGCCCCCCCTCCCTATAGCCCCCCCATTGAGCCCCATAGACCCCTATACCCCCCTCAAGCCCTATAGTCCCCCCATTGAGCCCCGTAGCCCCCTATGGAGCACTATATATCCCTCATAGAGCTCCATAGATGCCTATAGCACCCCTATAACCCCCTATAGCCCTCCCATAGCCCCCAATAGCCCCCCTCATTGGGCCCCTTAGACCCCTATGGAGCCTTATAGATCCCTCATAGAGCTCCAAAGATCCCTATAGCACTCCTAAAACTCCCTATAGCCCCCCATAGCCCCCTAGAGCTCCCCCATTGAGCCCCATATCCCCCTATAGAGCCCTATAGATCCCTCATAGCCCCCCCCTAGAGCCCCATAGCCCTCCCCAGCCCCCCTATATCCCCCTATGGATCCCTATATCCCTCTATAGAGTGCTGTGTTTCCCTGCCAGGGATGGTGGGGTTGAAGTGGGGGGTGGGTGAGGGGGTGGTGGCCCCCTTGGTAAGAGCCCCCTCCCCCCCTGCCAGAGCAGCACCCCCCTCATCGAGCCCCTGCGCCTTGGCAGCATCCCCTCCATAGTGAGAAAGGAAGGGGTACCCTAAAAATGAGGGGGAACCCAAAAAGTGGGGAGGACACCCAAAAGTGGGGAGCAGACCCCAAAAAAACCCTGGGAACCCCCCCCAAACCCTCTGGGAACCCCCTGGAGGCCCCCCCCAAAACCTCTGAATCCCCCAAAACTCAATATGACCCCCCCCAATTTTTCGCTCCCCTCCTTTTCCTCCAGGAGGAGATGGACCTGAAGGTGCTGTAGTTCAAGAACAAGAAGCTGGCGGAACGGCTGGAGCAGTGGAAGGCGTGAAAGGATGAGCTGTGCGAGTGCATCGAGAAGCTTGAGAAGCGACAGGCCACCAACGATGCCACCCTTCTGCTCATCAACCGCTTCTGAGGGCAGGTGGGCACCCCAAAATCCTCACCGGGCACCCCAAAATCTCCTCTAAGCATCCAAAATCTTCTCCGGACACCTAAAAATCTCCTTCAGACACCCAAAAACCTCATCCAAGCACCTCAAAATCTCCTCCAAGCACCCGATATCCTCTCCAGGCACCTAAAAATCTTCTCCAGGAACCCAAAACCTCCTCCAGGCACCTAAAAATCTCTTTCAGACACCCAAAAACCTCCTCCAGGCACCCTGAAACCCCTCAAGACCCTCCCAAATACCCTCAAGCCCCCTTCAATGTCCCCTTAAACCCCTCAAGGACCCCCCAAACCTCTCCAATGCCCCCCACACCCTTCAAAGCCCCCCCAAATACCCCCATGACCCCCCTAAACCCCTCAAAGCCCCCCCAAATCCCCTCCATGACCACCCAAATCACTCTAATGCATCCCCAAATCCCTCAGAGCTCTCCTAAATTCCCCCCATGACCCCCCTAAACCCCTCAAGGCCCCACAAAATCCCCCCTAAACCCTCTCAAAGCCCCCCCAAACCCTTCAAAGCCCCTCCAAATACCCCTATGACACCTCCACACCCCTCAAAGTCCCCCCAAAACACTCAAGCTCCCTCCAATGCCCCCCTAAACCCCTCAAGGACCTCCTAAATGCCCCCAAATCTCTCAGAGCCCCCCAATCCACCAATGACCCCCCAAAACCCCTCAAGATCCCTCCTAAATTGTCTCAAAGCCCTCCCAAACCCCTCCAATCTCTCCCCAAATCCTCTCCACCTTCGTTTTTAGGGTGCCATGACCCCCCCATTTTTTGCCTCCCCCCAGCTGGATGCAGAGGTGCAGGTGCTGCTGCGTCACTATGAGGGCAAGGGGGGGCTCCCCCTGCCCTTTCTACCCCCAGGGAACCCCCCAAACCCCGAACCGAGGGGCCCAAGTTTCCCCCCAGACCCTGTCGGGAACACCAAGGGGACTGACCGGAGGTGTGAGAGGGAGCTTGAGGGTCAGTTAGGGGGCACAGGGGCAATTTGAGGGGGTGCTGGGGGCAGTTTGAGAGGCATTTAAGGGGCTTGGGGGCACTTTGTAGGTCTCTATAGGGCTCTATGGGTCACTTGTGGAGCTCTGTGGGTCTCTATATCTGACCCTTTCCCTCTCCCCCCCAGTGGTGGCTGCCCCATCCCTGGAGCAGAGAGCTCTCATCTGGTATGCTGAAGAGCTTAATTCTTTTAAATTGTGGCACAGCATGTATGAGGTAATAAGCCAAAAATTACCAGTTGTATTGGATTAAGTCTAGTGGTGTACCACAGTCTTGTTTAGTCCTTACAATTGTCAAGTATTGAAAGAAGGAAAGAAATCCTTGTTCTGGTTGTGCTGACACATATTTTTGCAGGAATTTTATTCCTCTTGACTGGAGATTACAGAACCTCAGTCCTCTATATATCTTTTCACATCATTGCAACGCCTCTGTCTTTCCCTCAGTTGACATCCTTTTCCCCTTTTCTATCAGCCTCTACTGTCAAAATCAACTCTCCTTTTTCTTATGGTTAAAGTACCACCATCTCAAGCTTGACCTCTCTTCTACAAAACCTGTCATAAACCATTTAAAAACCTTCCCACAAAGCAGCATGACCCAACCCTTTCGTCTCCTTAAAATCAGTTACCAGTTTGGGGACCTTTCTTGCAGACTTGTCCTTGCAGCTTGTTACCTGCCCAAAGTGCTTCCCAGAAACAGCACAGGTAAATACAAGCCACTACGCATGAGGCTTCATGACCCTTCTTCCTTTCCCATGTGGCCAGAGGAGAAGTAGAGCTGCTCAGGGCAGCATATTTGGTGTCACTTGAACCGTGCTGCATCTAAAGTACTTTTTTTTTGTCTGGTGGTATCTTGCATCTGAAAGCTGTTAGCTGTAATCCCAAATTCCTGGTGTGAGCTGGTTTTACGCCTACCCTGGTGCTGCATCTAGCTCAAGCCATTCTGTGTGCCTCTGCTGGGAGTTAGCTGAGTCATCCTGGGAACTCTGTCTTGAAAAGCTTTAAACTACTAGTGACGTGTAGATGTAGCCTTGATTTTTTTTTTAATCATAAGGGTCACTGAATTGTCCTGTGCATGTATTCTTGCAGAGGAATTAGGACTTTTAAAGCAAAAGGACCTGGGCAGATGGGTGGCTTGTTCTTGCCAGGTTGGTGGCCAGCAGAGCTGGGAGTAGAGGGCAGGTGGGCCATGGAGGGCCATGGCCATGCAGGCATGGTACAGAGCTCTTGGCCCTCTACAGGAGTATGGACAGGGGATGGGGAAGGATGCTTGCTTTGTGGTTTCAGGGCAAGTTATGTTGAGTTCTGAAGGCAGATTCTTGCTAAAAAGAGTTTAAAAGTCTGCCCTGTGCCTGTCTCTCATTGATTAGAGAGTTAATTGATCGAGTTAGGAGAAATCTAGGGGACAATCTTGTTTGGTCCTTAAATGCTTATTAATTGCAATGAAGTAATTTAAATTAGTGTAAGATAAGGTGTGGTGGCCTACTTTTTAATTCTTTAAGGTATTTGCTCATGACAGATTGAAGCCACCCTAACACCAGACTGGTGGGATGCAGGCTGAGGTTTGCCGCGACACTGTAAACACAGATCATCTTTAGCCTCATGTGCATGAGGAGATGGACTTGCAATTGTGTAACAATGGCAAATTAGCAATCACAATTAAAACCAGCTAAGACTGAATTTTCCATTCCTAAAGGCTGATTGTTTTGCAGTGCAAAATTAATTTTACTTATCTGATCCTGATTTTCAGCTGCCCTGAGTTCTGGCAGAGCATTTGTGTTTAGTCCACTGCTAGCTGGTTTAGGGAGGAATTACCATGTTAAAAGCAACATTTTGTTTGTATTGCTGGCAAGGCTTCCATTGGTCCTGTCTCTACACAGTAAATTTGTTCTTTATTACAAAATAACTAAACACGTGGGATTTGAGTAGAAATGTTTTCAATTGCAAGGCCTAAACAAACGCATAAAGGATGAGCAGTGCTACTTTCCTCGGTGCTTTCTAATGGGTAGAAGAGAAACTTTTATATAACTAATGAGGAAAAATCTTAAATGTTTGCATGTTCTTTTAGTGCTTGGAAAGACTTTGAAAAAATTCCTTAGATTGTAACTTGAGATCAAGCTGCCATCTTAAAAGTTGATTATGTGTAAATTTGATTATATAAAGGTCTTCTGAAGTATCCAGACTATATTTAAGATAATGAGGTTGTGTTCCTTAATCTAATTTTGGCTTCCATCTGGAAGAATTGAAAAAATCCATGGCATGCATCATTTAATTCCTTAAAAACATTTCATACCTGCTTTACTGTCCTTGCATGTGTCTTGGATGTGAACATACAGCAGGGCCAGGGGATGATGATGGAGCACCGGCTGAAGGAATTCCTCACCTGCGCCAGCTGCAATGGAGATCTCCTGGATCTCTGCCTTCCTCCACTGACTGTATAGGCCTATTGCTAAAGGGATCTATTTTTTCCTCTCCTCATGTCAGGATTCTGTGTAATACTGCATCTGAGATGTGTCCTTCTGTCCTTTCTGGCCTGCCATCTGAACGTGGCTTCCTACCAGCTGTGGCCCTGTGCAAGGTCTCACTGGAATTGCTGTTGTCTCTCTGTGTTGGTGAAATAATGTTTAGAGACAGGTCCAGTACACATCCCTTGGTAGCACTGCATTGTACAAGCATGTAATAAATGATAATTTCTGCTCCCAAGAGCTTGCAATTAATAGTTGAATAAAGTGTCTTGAGAGTGGTTGTCACCTGGTGAGATTAAGATCTAAGCTTTTGAGTGGTGCTAACAAATTTTTTATGTTGTTGGAAATATATCCTTCACTGAAAAGGATATATTCTCTCTAAAAATAAGTTTTTTTTATGGTTTGACATTAAAAAACCCCTAAGCATGGAATCCAGAGTTCAGTGAGATTTTTGACCGGTTTAGAATAGAACGAACTAAACTACTACAGTTAGAAGGGACCTACAAGGATCATCTAGTCCAACTGCCTGACCACTTCAGGGCTGACCTTGTTAAAGCATGTTAAGAGCATTGTCCAAATGCCTCTTAAACACTGACAAGCTTGGGGCATCAGCCACCTCTCTAGGAAGCCTGTTCCAGGGTTTGACCACCCTCTCGGTAAAACAATGCTTTCTAATGTCTGGGTGAACCTCCCCAGTGCAGCTTTGAACCATTCCTATGTGTCCTGTCAGGATATCAGGGAGAAGAGCTCAGCACCTCCCTCTCCATTTCCCCTCCTTGGGAAAATGCAGAGAGCAATGAGGTCGCCCTACAATTTTTTCTAATCCAGTTTTAATATGCTAATAGACGTAGTTTCTTTCCTTTCTGTTGTTCAGGCCATGGCATTTCATTGTCATAAAGCTATGGGAGAAGCTCAGCTTAAATTTTCTTGCTGCACTAGCCCAAGTCATCCTGTCCTCCCTGGTATTTGCACTGGTGCCAGTTGCATGGATCACCACAGAAGGTTAATATTTGCTAATGGCAATTCTGCTCTGGGTTTATGGTGTAGTTACAAGACAATTGGTAGTATGTGATTATCAAATATCTTCATCCAGTAATTGGCCAATGGATCTTGTTCCACCTCCAGGGAATGTACCGGGCCAGAGCCAAAAAATAGACTACAGAAGATGGAGGAATTGGTAATCATTTCAAGCTTACTACATGGACACCTACAGTACAAGGACTTCCAATAACACCTTCTGCTTATGTCAGCCTGCACGTCCCATGATTTGCTGTGATATACCAAATCAATACTGCTGCTTCCTTGTGCCAAATGAAGAGGTGCTGATTCTTGCTGATTATTGGCTTTGTTTTGTGTCTGGTTGAATTGAAGTATAGCTTTAGCAGATAGTGTCTTATTTCATAGTTTGCAAAAGTTAATTCTGAATTCAGTCTTGCTAGTAATAGAAAGTGTTGGCACCTCTGTCCTAGTCCTGGCTTTTTCCTGCAAGACTGTGAATTGGGACTGAGCCATATCAGTAAGAAACATCCCTGCACAGAGTCGGACAGAGAGCATCTAATAACCGTTGAACGGAGCTAGCTGGGAGGTAGAGGCATTGTTAACTCCATGCACGGGGAGGAACTTCTCCTAGGAAAGTAGTGCTTTTTTTCCCCTCCACAAAAATTTTCCTGCTTTTTTCCATATTTTACCACCTCTGCATCCCTAGTCTCTTTTTTTTCCCCTGAGTAATAGTAGCCTTCAGGAATACTGAAACAATTAACATGTAAACTGAAACTAGTAAGAAATGAAATGAGGGCTTTTGGTATCTGATCCAAGATGTCTAAAGTGACCAAGAAAGGTGACAAATCTAGCTGCCTCTGAGAGGGTATTTCCTGAGCTATGGGAGCTGGACTTCCATAGTTTTGCTCTGTTTCTAATGCCTGGCTTTTCTCCTCTTCCTTATTCTGCAATTTTATGTTTTCCACCTCCTGCGATGCCTTCTACTTCCCCTTCACTGTAAATTTCCTTCCCTTCCTTTTCTGCCTGCAGCCCTGACTCCTTCTTTCCCCCTGTATTCTTAGCTCCTTCCCATGTCCCTTTTGCCTAGATGCAGGGAAGCACGTGCTGCTATATATCAGCCAGCTGGACGTATATACAGGATTTATAACCTGGAGCCTTTCTCTCAGCAGAAGGACTAGGATGACTCTTTCCTCTGCATGGCAAAACCTTTTTTCCCCCTTTCCCTTGTCCCTCTCTTTTTGTCAGAATTAGAAGTTGACCAGTGGGTTCAAAATATCTGGGGAAAATATCAAGCTAAGAACTGCAAACTGCATCTCCTTGTGTCCTGCCTGTAACTACAGGGAGAATTGTTCCACTATGTCTTTTGGCAAAAATTATTCCCAAGTGTTCTGAAAAGAAATCAAGAAGAGAAAATGTAGACCTATAGTCATATTTCTTACGGTTTCTTGTACAACACAGTGTACTGTGAGATGCCTTGATACCATATGAATGCAGGTTGTATGTGTATAGAGAGAGAGAACGAGCTGCTGAAGTGGGAGACTGGCTGAATGCAAAAATAAAATTGGAATTACTGTGTTAGGGAAGAAGAGAAGAATAGATTGGTGTGATTTGTCAAGATCAAATTACCTCAAGATTTTCCTAAGCTATAAATACTTTGACATGACAGTGGAAATTATTTCAAGCCCTGAAAGCTTTTCCAAGTGCTAGTTATGCAACAGTGTTCAGAAGCAATTTCTTATTGTTTTTCTAGTGGTAATATCCTTTTTTTTCTGGTGGACTGAGCACAATGCAATATTTTTAATGGGGTTGTCTGAGGAGGAGAGGAGAGCAGAGAGCTGCTTATTAACAGCAATTGATTTCTTTTTTGTTTTAATGCCCTAGCAACATGCAGGCGGCAAGACCGCAAGAGAGGTTTCAAGGGGAGTGGCACTAGAGAAGGAAAGCCAGTAAAGGTCGAGGTTTGTGAAAGCGACAGAGGCCTTTCGTACGCCACTGCAATTGTAGATCTCAGAATGGGATCGACCTGCTGCTGCCCTCTGAGTGATTCTGGCCAAGGACCTGTTTCTGTTGTGCAAAAGCAGCTCCCATCTGCCAGAGCTCTGTCCACCTCAGAAACCACCACTGAATGGAGCAAACAAGGAGGCATCAAAGGAGGGACACACCGGAGGGTGGGCCATGCCTATAAGTAAGAACTTGACACAGCCAATGAGAAGGAAGCTTTTTCGCTGGCCAAATCTTCCACAGCTAAGCATTCACAGTGTTTGGAGAGGGAAGGTATGATGGTAATGAAATGTGACTGCTCAGCTCAAATGAGACTTTGTCCATTTCCTCTCCAGCCCAAATGCTGAGATGTTTTCCATGCTTGCAAATTGTGAGGCTGTTAATTGTCTTCTGGCACTTAACCTGATTTAAATTGTTAGAAGTATGAACGAGCATTGTGCAGTCAAAAGCAGCAGAGTTGCCATAGTAACGGTGATAAATAATATATAAACCCACTTAATCAAAACCTCTTCTAATCATCATTTTGAGGCCTGTCGTGAAGTGCATATTCTGCTGCTTCCCCCCCTCCCCTGTCAGTATGACTGTGATGGCTTTGAAACATTAATGAATAATGTGGTTCTGTACCTATAAGTAAAGGAGACTGCTAAAATAACATGCTGGGGTTTAATTTATATTTTACTTTCTCTGCTTTGGATCTGGAGCCTCTTTTTAGGCTGGTGACCTATTTGACCTCAGTTCATCAGTTGCTTATACTCTGTGAAGCTCCTGAACAACCAGGGACATGATGACAAAACCTGAAATGGCTAATCCGGTGGTATTTCATCTAGCTTTTCTGGCTCTCCCTCCACTTCCTTCAATTTTCAGTTTCTTCAGTCTACCTTCAACACTGTGCATACTATAATTATCCTAACTAATGACCATCTCCTCCCTTCTCTTTTTTGCTCTATTAGTACAGCCGCACAGAAAGCCGAAGATAGAGTTGCAGTTTTTCACCAGACATAGGGTAACTCTAGGCTTGCTTTCTTTACAACACAGAGTTGGGCCATCACCTCAGTGAGTGGCAAAGCCCACACAAAATCATCAGATATTTATAGCATCATAGAATAGTTTGGGTTGGAAGGGACCTTAAAGATCATCTAGTTCCAACCCCCCTGCAGTGGCCAGGGACACGCGCCACTAGATCACGCTGCCCAAGGCCCCATTCAGCCTGGCCTTGAATACCTCCAGGGATGGGGCATCCACAACTTCCCAGGGCAACATGTTCCAGTGCCTCACCACTCTCATGATGAAGAAATTCTTCCTTATGTCTAGTCTAAATCTGCATTCCTCCAATATAAAGCCATTCCCTCTCATCCTGTCACTACATGCCTTTGCAAAAAGTCCCTCCCCAGCCTTCAGGTACTGGAAGGTCACTATAAGGTCTCCTTGGAGCCTTCTCTTCTCCAGGCTGAACAAGGCCAACTCTCTAAGCCTGTCCTCATATGGGAAGTGCTCCAGCCCTCTAAACATCCTTGTAGCCCTCCTCTGGACCCGTTCCAACAGTTCCATATCCTTATTATGTTGAGGATTCCAGAAATGGACACAGTACTCCAGATGAGGTCTCAAAAGAGAGGAATAGAGGGTCAGAATCACCTCCCTCGACCTTCTGGCTACTCCTTTGATGTAGCCCAGGACACGGTTGGCCTTCTGGGCTGCGAGCACATATTGCTGGCTCATGTTGAACTTCTCATCATAGAATCACAGAATAACCAGGTTGGAAGAGACCCATCGGATCATCGAGTCCAACCATAACTATCAATCACTAAACCATGCCCCTTAACACCTCGTCCACCTGGGCCTTAAACATCTCCAGGGAAGGTGAATCAACCACTTCCCTGGGCAGCCTGTTCCAGTGCCCAATGACCCTTTCTGTGAAAAATTTTTTCCTAATGTCCAGCCTAAATCTCCCCTGGCAGAGCTTGAGGTCATTTCCTCTTGTCCTGTCCCCTGTCACTTGGGAGAAGAGGCCAGCACCCTCCTATCCACAACTTCCTTTTAGGTAGTTGTAGAGAGCAATGAGGTCTCACCTAAGCCTCCTCTTCTCTAGGTTAAACTACCCAAGCTCTCTCAGCTGTTCCTCATCAACCAGCACCCCAAGTCCTTCTCTGCAGGGCTGCTCTCAATCACATCATTCCCCTTCCTGTATTGAAACTGCAGATTGCCCTGGTCCAGGTGTTGGACCTTGCACTTGGCCTTGTTGAACCTCATGAGGTTCTCACAGGCCCACTTCTCCTGCTTGTCCTGAAGTAGGTGCTGGGCTCTTAAGTGCCTTTGAGAACACTGGTCCTGCTGCTGTGAATTGCTGTGTTCTTCCTGACTGACTGGAACCTGATTGGTGATTCTGTAAAACTGTACCGGCGTTGTGGATTTAGTTCCAGCCCTGCTAAATTTTGGCATCTAAAACCGCGCAGTTTGACTCACAAATCCCTTACTCCCCACCCCCAGGGAAAAGGGAGAGGGAAATGTGAGGAAAAAAGACTTGCAGGTTGGAAACTAAAGCTACAGCTGTAATGAAATGATAATAGTGAAAATAATTAGAAAGTAATAAAATATATACGAACATCTGAGATCACGCCCCCAGCCCTCAATGAGTATACTTCACCACAGATACTGTAGAGGAGATTCAAGGAAATGGGTCCAGGGCTAGGAAGGAGCTGAGCTCAAGAACGCATGGATGTGGGATCAGGAACAACCAGACAGACTAGGTCCTCACTGGACATCGGCCATTGAAGAAGAGAAAGACACCCTCGTGATCTTTCAGTTTTATACCAAGTGTGACGCATATGAGATGGAATACTCTGTTGGTCAGTTTAGGGTTACCTGTCCTGTTTGCCCCTCCTTGGAAGTGCAGCCATTTTCTGCCAGCTTGAGGATGGCCTTGGTTGCTGTAGGAATAAGTATAACCATTGGCCTTTCTGCATACCAGTGCCCCGTGTTATCACTTTGGGAGAAAAACGCCGTCTGAAAAACGTGCAGTTAGCTTTCAGAGAAGTTACTTAGAGTGACTGAGTTAAGAGTTATGAGTTAAAAGTTACAAAACCAACTCTAATTTAGCTCAAACCACAACAACTAGGTTTATAAAATGAGGGGAAAATATAGGAAATTAGTAATACTGCACGCTCTGGACACTAGTTTAAAGAAAATCCTGTGAAGTGCTGTATGGAATCCCAAATAGAAAACATTTGGGACTGGCAACTGATGGTTATGGACAAAGGTAATGAATGGGAATACAGCAAGCGTTGGAAGGAGACTGGAGTTTGTATGGTGCTGCTCTGGACTAAACTTGTACTGCTCTAGTTGGAATGGCGATTCAGTTTCAGTATGGAGGTTAATGGCATTCAGGTTTCAGAGTTAGGCCTGGGCAACAATTAAAGCATCTTTTAATGTGGAAAGACCCAATTGTCACATAAATAAACAGATGGAAGTACTTAGTACCACTTAAAGAATGCACTGTGTTTAATGTTGTTGTAACTCTAGATATGCTGATAACCAGGTTGCCTATAAACTGGAAAAAATGGGAATAAAGTGAGTGAAGATGGGTGGCTCTTCTGCTTAGTACTAACCGCAGGGCTCATTTGTTACTATTAAGGACCCAGACAGTTTAAGGTCACTGGTTTCACTGTACAGGGGAATTAAGGAAAAGCCATGTCCCAGTGTCCTAGTGGAAATTAGAAATTAGTTAGACTTTATTTTTCAGGGACTTGAGAATTTCTGATGGGGAGGATGTAAGTTTTGCTAGTTTAGAGTAAAATGTTAGTGTTAGTGTAGCCAGTATGGTACTACTGAAGAGGTACTGGCCTTTGACATGCCTTAAACTACTGACATTAGTGGCTTTACTGA
Organism: Clamator glandarius; assembly: GCA_033459285.1. NCBI lineage: Eukaryota > Metazoa > Chordata > Aves > Cuculiformes > Cuculidae > Clamator > Clamator glandarius. Next base: position 25,443 of record JAUNZM010001889.1, on the reverse strand, counting down.
CCATTGTTTATATATCTTCTGAAAAGAAACTAAGTTTTTCTTTTTTTTTAATATCATAAATATTTTGGCACAATTTTTGGTTTTGTATTACCTAAAATAACAGTCAAAATATTACAGAAGCTTACCAGCTGTACTCGGCTTTGTATCCTAAATCACTTGCACTGCAAGTATGGTTTGTGTTGAGAAATAGTTGTTTTAAAAAGGTATAAACTGCTGATGGTAACAAATTAAGGAGGTAGTTAAGATAAAGGAGAAGGTAACAGAGATGTATGTTTGCACAGTTTGCTTCCATACAACTTTAGAAGATGGATTTATATTACTGGAGGTGCTGAGGGCCATGGTTCAGTATTTGTAGGAATGGCTGGACTCAGTGATCTGATGTGTCTTTTCCAACCTGGTGATTCTATGATTCTAGGATTCTAGGATTCTTTCAATACTTCTTGTGAAGTATGCAGAAGTGAAGGTAAAGTAGAGCCTCTGTAATATAGAGAGGGAAAAAAAGCAGTCATTCAGTGCGCTGTCCTCTTGGTTTGTTTTTCATGTCGGTGCTGCTTCCTGGTTGTATTCTCAATGGAAATTTTGGATCATTCAAATCAGTTTTCAGAAAAAAATTATAAGGTGTCTAAAGTGACTGTTACGCCCAGCAAAAGACAAGCAGCAAAGGTAAAATGTTCTGGAATAAGTTGTCATCTGAAACTTATTTAAAGACAATATTGGAAGGATACTTGAGAATAACAACAGTTTGAGGAAAAAATGGGTTGTGAATGACTCACAGATAATGGGAAAAGGATAAACTGAGGTCAGTATTTAATGTCAAATCTATTACATGGTAAGTTGTCAGTAATATAAAGCATTGATCTACTTTAGGGTTAAATACTTACCATTTTTTGCAAACACTGAAGTTTTTAATTTTTTTCTTGAATTTAAGTAGCTTGCTCTTTAACTTTCCAAATATTTTTATTATTTTAGAACATAATGTAGAATTAATATAGAAAACCAGGTCGACCGATAAATTAGTGTAGTCAAAACAACTTAGATGTGACTTAAATGAGCAAAGAAAAAAAAAATCAAAATTATTAATTATTTTAAATATGTTTTTTTCCTGAGTAGTAGTTATATTGGTTTTAAACCATTCAGGTATGCTGAATTACACTAAGTATGGCCTCTAAACTAGAGATTTTTTGTTAATGAGCATACTTTCTACAAATACCTGTGAAAGTCTGTTCAAATATAAGCAGAGGTGAAAATGTATATATTCTAATCTTAATTTATGGGTTTTTAGTCTAAAGTGCGAGCATGTTATATTTTTTCTTGTGATTTTCCTGATTGCAGGAGAAATTTGGAGTGTAATTACACAGCATAAAATTGTGACTAATTGGGTCTCGTCCCCTCTCCTCCCCTCCCCTCTCTTCCCCTCCCCTCTCCTCTCCTCCCCTCCCCTCCATGTTCTTGGAGAATAGGGGGGAAGTAAGCAGCTGGGGCCATACTCTGCTTTTTGGGGTGATGCAAGTCGTTTATTCACTGCTATAAAAGCCAGGCCCCTTGTGGCAAACTTTGGAGATCCCATCTACGAGTGGACACACTGCGTAGAAACCCTAATTGCTGGGACAATCGACTGCGGATCCGGATGATAATGATAGGGTAATTGGTGATGTATCTATCTTAATTACTGTACTTATTCTCTTGTAGTAATGATTAGATGCCTTGAAAGCTGTTTCAACTTGTTGTTGATCACTATTAATCATTTGTTACCTTTCTTGCTGTGATAAGTTGAGTAAAACTTGATTTCAGAGTATTTGAGAATTTGGGCTTTTATGCTGATTGAGTTTTATACTTAGCACCTTGTAGTAAAGCAAATGCTGACTGTGTTCACACTTCTTTCCCCTGACATTTCTCCTCCGCTGCACATTGACATTTCAGTGCAAGAAGGGCAGTGCTGGGTTAGCGAGTGCCCTGGGAACTTTGTGCTTCCAGTGGTGAACTGTGTAGCTCCAGGACAGAGCAGGCAGCTCTGGGCTGGCTGCTTCTCCATAGTTATTGTAATAACTATTTTAAAATCCCTCTTCCAGAGTTCATAAACTTTGCTCTTCTTCTTGATATCACTCAAGATCTCCCTGTAAAACCAAGCTGTTTTTTTCCCCTGCTGGCTTTTTTTCAGAAACATGGGGATGGCTTTCTCCTGAGCCGCTAGGATCTCCTTTCTGAAGAGCTCCCAGCCCTCGTGGGCTCCCTTGACCTTAAGCACATGCAAGAGAACCGGGTGATCTGGCCCAGTCAACACGGGTTCATGAAAGGCAAGTCTTGCAAAACTAACCTGATCGCCTTCTATGACCAAGTGACTCGGATGCTGGACGAGAGAAAGGCTGTGGATGTGGTCTATCAGGACCTCAGTAAAGCCTTTGACACAGTTTCTCACAGCATTCTGCTTCAGAAACTGTCAGCCTCTGGCCTGGACAGGCGCACACTCTCCTGGGTGAAAAACTAGTTGGATGGCCAGGCCCAGAGCGTGGTGCTTAATGGTGTTAAATCCAGCTGGAGGCCAGTTACAAGTGGGGTTCCCCAGGGCTCAGTGCTGAGTCCAGCCCTGTTCAATGTCTTTATCAATGACCTGCATGAAGGCATCGAGTGCACCCTTAGCAAGTTTGCAGATGACACCAAGCTGGGAGGAAGTGTCGATCTGCTGGAGGGTCGGGAGGCTCTGCAAAGGGATCTAAACAGGCTGGACTGCTGGGCTGAGACCAACGGCATGAGGTTTAACAAGGCCAAATGCCGGGTCCTGCACTTGGGGCACAACAACCCTAAGCAGAGGTACAGACTAGGAGTAACCTGGCTGGAAACCTGCCAGGAAGAGAAGGACTTGGGGGTGCTGGTTGACATCCGACTGAACATGAGCCAGCAGTGTGCCCAGGTGGCCAAAAAGGCCAATGGCATCCTGGCCTGTATCAGGAACGACGTGACTAGCAGGTCCAGGGAGGTTATTTTCCATTTGTACTCAGCACTGGTGAGACCGCACCTTGAATACTGTGTTCATTTCTGGGCCCCTCACCACAAGAAGGATGTTGAGGCTCTGGAGCGAGTCCAGAGAAGAGCAACGAAGCTGGTGAAGGGACTGGAGAATAGGCCTTATGAGGAGCGGCTGAGAGAGCTGGGGTTGTTTTGCCTGGAGAAGAGGAGGCTGAGAGGAGAACTCATTGCTCTCTACAACTACCTGAAAGGAGGTTGTAGAGAGGAGGCAGCTGGCCTCTTCTCCCAAGTGAAAGGAGACAGGATGAGAGGAAACGGCCACAAGCTCCGCCAGGGGAGATTTAGGCTTGACATTAGGAAAAAAATTTTCACTTAAAGGGTCATTGGGCACTGGAACAGGCTGTCCAGGGAGGTGGTTGATTCACCTTTCCTGGAGGTGTTTAAGGCACAGGTGGATGAGGTGTTAAGGGGCGTGGTTTAGTGATGATAGGAGTGGTTGGACTCTTGAACTCGATGATCCGGTGGGTGTCTTCTAGCCTGGTTATTCTATGATTCTATGACTGTTCTTTTCATGCCTTCTTGTTTCTGCCACATCAGCACTTCATGTTCCAGCAATGTTCCACTAAGAAGGTGAGACTGCCAACAGCCCAGCTGACGTGCCTCTACACAAACGCATGCAGCTTGGGTAACAAACAGGAGGAGCTGGAAGCTACCATGCTGCTAGAAAGCTATGATCTGATTGCCATTACTGAAACTTGGTGGGACGAATCCCATGACTAGAGTGTGACTATCTGTGGGCATGAATGATTTCACTGTGCCAATTTGTGAGAACACTCTGCATTCCTGTGTCCCTTATCAGAGCAGCAATTGCTGGGCCCTGGGGCAGACAACCGTTAGGGATATTAAGGCAATGAATAGAGGAAAATTCAAAAGATTCATTATGAATTATTGAGTGGATAATTTGCCACATCCACCTTAAAAATCCCCAAACCATAGTAACTAGACTAGAAATGATTGCAATGATAATCACCAAGGGAAGAAAAAGAAGTGTTCAGTTATTAGGCCAGGACCCGATGATCATTTATATCCCAATGACAAATGAATATGCTAAGTGCTGCATGGCAAATATTTTGAATTTACAAGTAGCTCTAACAGATTATCCAGGAAGTATTGATATCCATTTACCAAGTCATAAATAGTTTTCCTCTTTACAAACATTACAAATAGAACAGAAGCCCTTCCGTGGAGAGCGACCGGTTGACAGCCCCACAATATTTACTGGTGGCTCAGGAAAAACAGAAAGAGCAGTACTAAAGTACTAAAGAAAAAAAAAGGACAGTGGGCAAATAAAGTGTATATAAAGAAAGATCAACACTAATAGTGGAATTATATGCAGTGCTAAAAGCCTTCGAACAGCATCACAATCCCTTTAATTTAGTTACAGATTCACAATATGTAGCCAGAGTACTGCAGCATATAGAAAGAGGATGGTTAAAAAAGGTAAACAATGAGTGCCGGTTTTTAATGTTAAATCAGTTATGGCTTCAAGTCACCACTAGAAAAGCAGAATGTTATGTGATGCACATTTGGGGTCACACATCACTTCCAGGATTTACAGTCAAAGGGAACAGGATAGCAGACAGGCTGAAAGCAGGGGCTGTCCAAGGCCCACTACCAAACATTATTCAACAAGCACTAATGTCACATAATTTTATCACCAGTCTGCCAAGGCATTACTTAGGCAACTTAAAAGTTCATTAGAATTAGCCCAGAACATAATAAAATATGCCCAGATTGTCAACAAATAACACCTTTACAGCCTACAAGAGCCAACCTGAGGGGATTAAGTGCTTTACAAATCTGGCAAAAAGATATTACTCACATACTTGAATTTGGAAGAATGAGGTATGTATATGTCTCGATTTACACATATTCAAAAGTGATGTGGGCAACAGCACATACAGGGGAATCTTTAAGGGAAATAGTGAAGCATTTTGTCAAGGCATTTGCAGCCCTGGGAATTCTCACACAGACAATGGGCCAGGATATGTAAGTGATCAACATGAGAAGTATTTTCAGACCTGGGGAATAACACATGTCACAGGCATACTGCATTTTCCACAAGGACAGGAGATAGTAGAGCAAGCCTATCAGATGCTGAAGAATATGTTGTTAAAACAAAAAGGAGGAATGAAGGGTGAAACACCGCAGAACAGATTAGGGAAAGCACTGTATGTATTAAATTACTTAAATGTGCGAGAGAATCAGGGAATAAAACAGTCACCTATAGTAAGGCATTTTTTCATCTTTACAAGCAGAGGGTCAGCAGCTCAACAAGGAAGGAGCCAAGGTATTATTAAAATCTTTGGAATCAGGCCGATGAGAAGGACCATATCAGTTAATAACATGGGATCGAGGATATGCTTGTGTTTCCACAGGTCAAGGACTCAATGGATGCCAATGCAGTATGTCCGTCCATATTTAAGCAGAGATGGTAATTATGATGAAGATGACAGCGATACTAATATGGACAGCAATAATGCTGGGGCTGTATCAGTACTCATGGACAGGACAAGAAGTCTGAAGATGAACGATGGTTGAAATACTTGTTATAAGGATTTTTGGGTTGGAAAACTTGTTTGGTGGATAAGGACTGTTTGTGTCCCATACAATATCTGCTGTATTGGAAGTGAGAGGTAGACACTGGCTTTCCCCACAAAAGTTCTTGAACTATCAGATTGCAGTGGTAGAAATTTGTAGTTACTAACATTGTCAGTCCAACCTCTTTTCTTAGCGGAAACACAGGGGACATCATGACTGACTGGAAACTATTGAGGCGACATACTCGAGCCGTCTGGACTTGAAGAATCGTCCTATGGAAAGTGCTGAAGATTGGTACACGGATAGAAGCAGTTATGTCCTAAGCAGTAAAAGACATGCCTGATATGCCATTATCACCAGTCAAGACATAACAGAGTCAGGGCCTTTACCCATGAATACCTCTGCACAGAAGGCAGAGAAAATTGCTCTGACCCATGCCTTGGAATTGGCCAAAGGCAAAGCTGGAAATATCTATACAGATTCCAGGTATGCCTTCTGAGTTGTACATGTGCATGGAGCAATCTGGAAATGATTGAACTCACAGGGTAAACACATCAAACATGCAGAAGAGATGGAGATCCTGAAACTATCGGAAGAAGTCCAACTCCCTGAGAAGGTAACAATCGTGCATATCAAAGCACACCAGAAAGTGAATTTAGAACTGGAAAGAGGAAATGAGATGGCGGACAGAGAGGCAAAACAGGCAGCCAAAAGAGAGATAAAAACAGAAGGGGATTTGATCCCCATGGGCGAATCTCCCTGGAAGAAAGTCTCAGTATACCAAAGAAGATCAGAAGCTCATTCCAGACTTGGAAGGGTCATACTATGAGAAGGGATGGACTCTCACCACACAAGGGAAACTAATCATTCCCTTTTATTTAATATGGTTTTTGGTAAGAGAGAAGCATAGTAAAAGGAGTTAGGGAGCAGAGGCCCTATAGAAACACCTAATTAGAGAAACTGTAGCTAGGAATTTCTACATTACTGTGAGACAAGTGACTCAGCAGTGTGATCTTTGCCTCCAGACTAATCCCAAAAATACCTCCACACTGGAAATGGGCCAAATCGGGAAAGGCAACGGGCATGGACAACAATGGCAGATTGATTTTTCAGAACTTCCAAGGAAAAGGAGGTATTGATATTTGTTGATATTAACCGATACCTTTTCAGGTTGGCCAGACACATTCCCTACCAGAACTGTCAAGGCTCGAGAGGTAACCAGAACATTAATACAAGAAATAATACCCCATCTTGGGGTTACAGCGACCATATCCTCTGATAGAGGATCGCATTTTATCTCAAAAATAATGCAACAAATCAGACACCATTTGGAAATAGATTGGCAACTTCATATCCCATGTTGCCCTCAGTTGAGGGGCCAAGTAGAGAAAATGAACCATTTGATCAAACAACAGATTGTGAAATTAGGACAGGAGGCTAACTTGGCCTGAACACAGTCTCTTTGTTTGGCTCTCCTCCATATACGAACTAGGCCAAGGTCCAAGGAAGGACTGGTCCCTTTTGAAATCTTGTATGGACGAACATATGCAATATAGAAAGGGGTGTCCACACAAGCTGGTCATGATTTCCTACATGGTGGCATTAGGCAAACAACTCAGCAAAACTGAGAAACATATGCGTGGGACCCAAAGCAGGGGTTTGGATGAACCTGTGCATTACATACAACCTGGGGATTATGTATATAAAACCTCTTGAAGGTTATTGCATTAGGATTAAATCCCAAGAAAACTGTGCTCTGTCCTTCCGAACATAAATCACGGGCACGAATGGTGAATGAGAAATGGCAAACTCTAAATTTAGAAACTTGTATTGTACGAGAACAACAAGGACTCATTTCTGAGAGTAACACCATCAGTGCACAAGATACTTGTCTTGACACTGATCAGAATGTTTGCCATTTTGAAGTTCGTCCTAATGCTGACCTTAAAAACATGTTAATATACACTGGCAAGGATTGTGTATGTTCTGGAACGGCTTGTAGCAGTATATCTGTACGGGACACAGAGATAGACACTAGGAATCACTCGAATCTTTGTGTTTGTAATTTTACTGAAATCACTGGGTGACTTGAATTATTCAGCTCCAGCTACATACCAACAGATTTTTAGATCTAATTATATATTAATCCATGAATTGGTGCCTGTCTCCATTGGGATAAACTTAACTTTAACAAAGAAATTGCACAAAACTTTGATAACGGTTCATCACGATGTAGGTGAAATAAAAGAAGTACTAAAAAGGGTGGAAAATGTTGGAGAACATACATGGTGGGATACGCTTTTTGGATGATCACTCACTGCTACGGGTATCCTGAATAAGTTGTGTCACCCTATTATTTTTCTCCTAATTCTATCCTGCTAATTCTATCGTGCTATCCATAGTGCTATATTGTCACACCCCGAAAGGACAACAGAGTAGGACCCAGAATTGTATTTAAACATTCAGTTTATTACCTTTAAGAATATAAACTTCAGTTTAGACCAAAATTAGTATCCTATAAGGGTTTGGGAAGGACCATACGACCTGTACAGAGTTCAGTGATAGAGTCTTTAGATGTTTCCTCAAAGCTGCTGCGTGTGAAGTTTCTGCAAATGCTCCCGGTCTGTGTCCATGGGTTGCAAACGACGTCGGGGGTGGGGAGGGCGGGAAGAGGGGTCTCAGGCCAGCTGAGAGGGAGCTCCAATTTCTGCTTGCTCCTGTCAGTCTTTTATAGTTGGTTCTGAATATCTGGGGTCCCAGTCGGCCCAATCTTATCAGTAGTGCAAGGGGTCTGAGAAACAATGGATTGCCAAGCAGCCCCCACCAGTGTGTATGAATCCAGACAATTCTAGGGTCGTAGATCAGGATATTCCCATCGCGAGGAACTCATAAATCTTATTAATAGTTTTGTTTTGAGGACCACTTCTGAATCTTGTTTTGTTTTACAGTTAGGATGTATATCCGCACACCTGTGTTGGTATGTGGGAGAGGGGGTTCTCATGGGCCAGTTTGATCATTCTGATAGGCAAAACGAATGACAGAGACATAATCGCCCATTATCCCAGAGTTATTTTTGCTGCACAGATGGGCTTTGAGATGGCCGCTGATATGGAGTGGCCACCAGACCTCCGTCCGGTTCCATTCCACATCGCTGACTCGGTAAAGCAGGAGCCTCCTTCAGCAGCTTCTGGCGGGGGGTGGATATGTCATATATGCTGTAGAGAAGCTCCTGATAACACGGCGCCAGCCTCTGATAAGGAGCACAACTTGCTGCCCTTTAGGGCAGTTCTGGGCCTCTCACCACAAGAAGGATGTTGAGGCTCTGGAGAGTGTCCAAAGAAAAACAACGAAGTTGGTGAAGGGGCTGGAGGACAAATCTTAGGAGGAGCAGCTGAGGGAGTTGGGGTTGTTTAGCCTGGAGAAGAGGAGGCTGAGGGGAGACATCATTGCTCTCTACAACTACCTGAAAGGAGGTTGTAGAGAGGAGGGTAATGGCCTCTTCTCCCAAGTGACAGGGGACAGAACAAGAGGGAATGGCCTCAAGCTCTGCCAGGGGAGGTTCAGGCTGGACATCAGAAAAAAAATTTTCACGGAAAGGGTCATTGGGCACAGGAACAGGCTACCCAGGGAGGTGGCTGAGTCACCTTCCCTGGAGGTGTTTAAAAGACAGATGGATAATGTCCTGAGGGGCATTGTTTAGTGTTTGATAGGACTGGATGATCCAATGTGTTTTTTCCAACCTAGTGATTCTGTTTTTCTTCTGTGACGTTTAAGGTCCCTTCCAAACCAAACTGTTCTATTATTCTCTGATTCTCCAGATGCTTTTTATGACCAGTAGTGGAAAAATGAGCATTTCTAAGGCACAGTCAATCTCACCTAAGGCAGAGAGCTAACAGAGGCCTTATGAATCACATCCTGGAGCTGCCTTTGCCTCTGCCTTGTCCATGAAGCAAGCTTTAAGGACCAGCTCAGACACCTAGGCAGTAGAGAGCTGGTATCAGTTAATATAACTTCTACCCTGGGGTCCACAAACAGCAAAAAAACCCAAGCTGAGGCCGAGACAGGGGTCAAGCACAGTTTGGAAAGAAAGGATAAAGATGAGTGCTTGGATGCTATGGCGATGATCAGAGAAGGACCTGGACAAGCCAGTCTTGTTTCGCTGTCTGATATGAGGAACAAGTATAGGAGACCAGTGATTGACTGAAGAGTCCAAAAGGATTTCCCTGAGGCTCCAGCTACATCCAGTTTAATATGAGGCAGCTCATTGCTCTGGTCGGGTGCAACTCCTGCAGGATCAGGACCCTGCCATCTGCAGTGGGGTTTGCTTCTGCTCATCTGGTTCATCTGGGGTTAGTTCATGTTCACTGCCCTCTAAAGACATTGTCCAGTTTGCTTCCACCCAAAAAGCTTGGAGACCCTTCCACAGTGCAAACCACGGCTCAGCAAAGGGAGGCAAAGCTGCCTCAGGACCTCATTCATGTGATTACACCTGGGGGTGATAAGGAAGATATGGGCACTCTGGCGCTAGCTACTCCAGTGACCAGGCAATTGGGAATGAACTCTATTCCCTCTAAGAGGGCTGAAGGCTTGGCAGCTCAGCTGAAGTGCATTTACACCAATGCACATAGCATGGGTAATAAGAAGGAGGAGTTGGAAGCTGTTGTAGGGCAAGGAGGCTATGATGTCGTTGCCATCAGGGAAACGTGGTGGGATGACTCATATAACTGGAGTGCAGCTATGGTGGGGAACAAACTCTTCAGGCAGGACAGGAAGGGTAGGAGAGGAGGCGGGGTAGCCCTCTTTGTAAGGGAAGACTTGGACACCACTGAGATGGATTGTGGTTGAACTGACAAGGGAAGTTACCCTCCTGGACCTGCTGTTTGTGAACAGAGAAGGCTTTGTGGGGGATGTGGCAGTAGGAGGACACCTAGGACAAAGTGATCATGAGATGATAGGGTTTTCAGTTCTAGGTGAAATGAAGAGGGTGTTTAGCAGGTCAGTAGCACTAAATTTCCAGAGGACAGACTTTGGACTGTTCAGAAGGCTGGTTGGCAACGTCCTGTGGGAGACAGTACTTAAGGGCAAGGGAGCCCATGAGGGCTGGGAGCTCTTCAAAAAGGAAATCTTAATAGCTCAGGAGAAAGCCATCCCCATGTTCCAGAAAAAAAGCTAGCAGGGGAAAAAAACAGCTTGGTTGAACAGAGAGATCTTGAGTGATATCAGGAAGAGAAATGTTTATGGGCTTTGGAAGAAGGACAGGCTTCTTGGGTGGACTTGAGATTGTGGAGAGAAAAAATCAGGAGGGCTAAGGCCCAACTAGAAATCAGATTGGCCAAATCTGTGAAAGATAACAAAAAATTGCACTATAAATATATTAACAACAAAAGACAGACTAGGGAGACCATACAGTCCCTATTGGACGCAGAAGGAACAACAGTGACAGGGGATGAGGAAAAGGCTGAGGTACTTAATGCCTTCTTTGCCTCAGTCTTTAATTGTAAAGCAAGTTGTTCCCTCTGTGTACAAACCCAGGAGTTAGAGGAGCAAAATGAGGCTCCCATGATCCAAGAGGAGGTGGTTAGAGCCTTGCTTGCCCAACTAGACACCCACAAGTCTATGGGGCCAGATGGGATTCACCCAAGGGTATTGAAGGAGCTGGCAGATGTGCTGGCCAAACCCCTTTCCATCATCTTCCAACAGTCCTGGAAGACTGGGAAAGTTCCACTGGACTGGAGACTGGCTGATGGCTTCATCTTATGGAAAGTATAGAAGCAGTCAGGTGTACCATGATACCACTGTCATCTTCTTTCTTCTCTCCACCTTCCAGTTCTATAAAAGACTGGTCAAACACCCAGTCGTTTGTCATTTACTTGAGGAGAGAGTTAGCACGAAGTGAGAAAGGCTCTTTGATCTTGAAAACTTCAGGGTTATAAATGAAAACTCTAAGATAAACTTGAGCATAAAAACTGTGCTGTACAGGATATCTGATAGTCAAGCTCTCCAGCAACATGTGTTTTGTAAAGCATCTCTTAGAATATGCAATAGGATTGGTTTCCTCAGAAGCCATTAACTGGTCTTTTCTTCTCTGATTACCCTGTTTCAAATACATTACCCTCCTGCACAATGAGTGTCAACTGAGTTGACTAGTAGGATAGGAAAACTTAAAGTGTCATGGTATTGATTAAACCATCCTTATTTTCTGCACTGTTCAAGGAAGCAGCATGCCCTTGCAGCTACTGACCTTATTCTGCATGCAGATATTACTCAAAAGCAAGGTTTGGATTGCACAGTAATTAACTTTTCTGTTGTAATAGATGGTATGGCATGTATACAGAGCTTTACAAATAGCAGTGCTTTCCTGCAGCATATTTCAGAGGAGAGGCTGCTGTACTCTTGCAGACATGACTGCATTTGGTCTCAGAATCAGCTAGTTCTTATGTTGCTTGTTGACGGAACACAATAATAGGTTCTGACACATCCCTCTCAGTTATTGTTTTTTAGGTGTAATATGTGAATATTTCACATTTTCACTTGAAACGTTGGTTCTGATTCCTCTGTAGTAGAAACAATTCAAGTAAATTGAGAGCATTCCATTGATTGCAGCAATATCTGGTGATGCTGGGTGGAACATCTTGCACCAATATGGGCTGTTTGACATATTGGAGGGGATTATTGTGCAGCTGCCAAGCCATTCTGTTCACTTTTTAATTACTTTTCTGAACAGAAATAACATGACTTGTCTTTTTCCCAGAGCCTGTTTAATATTTGTTTTATGATAGCTGAATAAACTGGATATTCTCTCTGCTTATAAAGGTTATTAACATTGTTTGATATATATTACTATCCTAATTGCACTCTTTCATCTCTTAAATATTTAGTTTTTCTGAAACTCATTGGAGCGAAGGTCCCCATTCCATTGAATCAGATGTCATTATTTTTACTGTGGGAACATTGTAGGCCAGGGCAGAGTCCTTGGGGGTAAGGGAATGATAATGCACTTGTGTTCCCAGAGCCCTAGAAACCATGCAGCTGCTGAGGGTGAGATCATGATGTGTGGGCATGATGGGACCTTTAAAAGGACTTGGGCAGACCATTTTTTATAAAGAGCTAACAAAGAGATCGGAAAGGTTTTTAAATTAAAGCAAGCAACCAAGAAATAACAGCTTTCATTTTACAGTACAAACTACTATAATTAGTTTTTAGGGGCAACTAGTAGTCAATAGGTAAGACAAGATATAAGTAAGATATTTTCAATCCTGATTTATCCCAGTCCTTGAACAGACCCTTGCCCTCAGCTCAGGTTCACTCAGGTCAGTGGTTTTCTGGCTTGTGCTCCACAGGCCTCCCTGATCCCATGGATTCTTCTCTTTTGAGGCTCTCCCCTTTCAACAGTCTTGCCCCTTGAGCTATAGGCAACCACACCTTCTTGCCTGGAGTTTCCTCTCCTAGAACAGACATATGTGTTGGACAAAAGACATCAAACATGCTGTCCAACACACTGAGGCTTGTTAGCACAGATGGTGGGGAAGCCCTGCATCTGTCCTTTCCCCTCTTCTGTCTCCCACTTGCAAATTCAACATAAACCTTGTGCTCTTCCTTAACTTTTCCATAGCATCACAAACTTCTCTATTTTTTTGGGATAACTAAATTTGCCAGAAGTGTTGACAGGCCACAAAAGGCTTCTGCTCTCTTAATCTGACCTTTGCAACTGTGTGCATTAAATTTCTTCTGTAATAGTATCTGTGCAGACAAAACCACATATTCTCCTTCCAAAATCTGTTGATATTTTAATTTTCTCTTTATTGTTCCCAGTTAGCCAGACATTACAAATGTAGTTGTTTGTAAATTTTAAACTTTAATTGACTCTTTTTATTTGTTTGTTTTTCTTTAAAGTTTATCTGTCAATAAATGTAGCTGTATTGTACCATTTGTTCTCTCAGTTTACTCCCAATAGAGGTAACTTATCACTGATTTCTAATGTTGAAACTGTGGCCCAGATAAAGACAAGGGCAATTGTGGTATTTGCTCAAGTATAGCTGAGATTTCGTCATAATTATGGAACTGTGGAAATGCTGTTCTATCCTTCTGTTACTGGTGGTGAGTTTAGAGGGTCTTTGTCGAGAGTATTTAAAACAGTTTCTAGCCAATATTACCAGTTTGAAGAAAAATTCTATGAAAATAAATCAAATGTTATGAAGATAATTTAAATTAATGGCAGCTTATTATTAGAATTAGGTGCAGCTTCCTTTTTCAGAATAATGACTGGGAGCATTGATAATGGGGATGCATTGGGCTGTAAAGCTTCCTTACCTTAGGAAATTACTGGCTTCTCTGATTTTGTCATATAATGCTATGGTGTAAAGGTAGGGTCTGTTTTAAATATACACATCGACATACTGCTGCTACTTCTGAGTGCTAAGATACTGAAGAGAATATTACATCGGTAATATGAAATAAAACACATTTTATTTCATTCTACTTCTACCTTTTTATTTCTGTTAGTTAAAATCCTATAAGTTACAGGATTTGAGTTGGGTGGCTATGGGGATTTTTTCTTTTTGCAACACAAAGGTAAGCTTTTAAATAGTTACCAGACCAACACTTATTAGTTTGCTCTGAGAGATGAGCAAGGACAATCGAGCAGTGAAAGACTTCTCCAAGTAGTTAGTTAGTAATCCATTGTTCAAAAAAATGTGCTTTATTTTTGAACATACACAATTGCACTTAATATTGATTTTTTTGTTCCCTTGTGAAGCCCATGCAGATTTAAATCATCTAACCAAGCTTCTGATAAAAAAAATAATAATCAAAATGAATGGTCATTTTGGGTGGTAGATTCCAAGTTTTTAAAATGAACTATGCATTATAATGACTTTTGTATCATGTATTGATATAAAATTAATCAAGTTTATGTCTCCTGTCACTACTCAGCTACAATAAATGACAGGCTGTTGTGGTGCCAAACCATCCAAGAAATTATTTGCTATAGGCTTTGTCAGAAATCTGCTGACATTCAATGTGTTCTTGACTGTGGCTCAGATACGAATTTCCAGCTTTGTGTCATATATGCACGAGTTCTTCTTTCAGGCTGTTTTGGCTTTCTGCAGCTGTTAAAAGGTCAGAGGTAATCAGATAAGGACAGTAGGATGCTATCTGTTATTATAATTGACTTGAGCCATCATACATAGGAAATCATGCTGAATATCAATACTGCCATTTAAAGTGATGGTATAGTGGCCATATTATTATAACTGTATCCCATATTTAGCTACAGCAGATCCTGATTTTTTTTTTCTTTCTATGGAGAAACAAGTGCTGCGGGTATTAAATTTTTATGCCTACATGTCTGGTAACAATCATCTAAACTATCCAGAAAGTATGTTCTCAAAAGGATGTGATTGGGTTCATCCAGTATTGAAACATTGCTGTGCACAATTTATTTTATTTTCAGATGCATAATGGAAAGTATTAGTAAAATATAACTTGCACAGCTGGCATTTGGGATATCTCTGCCAATCAGAAAAGGAATAAAGCAGTCAAAATTTGTTTTCCATAACACTGTTAAGTGTCAGTCATATGTATAATTGAATTGACACCAGGTATTTATGTCTCTCGCTATCAAGTGAACACCTCATTGCTTGGAACTTATGTTGAGGCAACAAGTCATGGTTCTGATAATGATTCTGTATGTTCCTCTCCAGAGCAGATAGACTGTGTACAAAATGTCACAAACATCTGTACTTCAGCTGCAGAGACAGTATTTATTTTTATTTAATGTTCTTATGGAATCTTTAGTACAACAAGCCAGAGGGAGATAGTGCCTGCGATCTTGTGCATAAATCTAGCTGAAATTGAAGTCTTAAAGTGCCTTTTAAATTTTATATATATGTATATATATGCACACAGAGATACACAGGTTTACCAGTGAATATTTACTTATCATTTTGCAAATTATCCCAAGAACATATTTGATAAGCCCTCAAAATACTTTTAGAGCTGGAAAACTGTGAAGTCACTTGACACAAGTGGTGTTCGGTACACTTTTGTTCAACTGAGGAAGTAGCATTCCAATTAGACAGATTTTTCAACATTAGTTTTAATCCAAAATTAAAACCCAACTCCCAATAAACCTCATTTGGTTGGATTTTTTAAGGAGAGGGGCAGAAGAATGCTCTCATATCTAACACAGCTAGGAAAATTTATTCTAGAACTCTTAGTTTTTCTAACTGTAAATGATACAAACCGGGATGTTTATTCTTTCTTCCCAAATTTCACTTTTATTGTGATAAATGAAATTAAATCATCAGGATAGCTTAAGTAGTGGCAACTTGCAGCCAGTTACAATAAACATAACTACAATATAGAGTAGTTAAAAGGAAAACTTCTTTGGCAGAAAAGAAAGAATACTTTGTTTGAAAGACTGCTCCGTCCCTTAGTATAATCTATTATTATGAGGATATGAGAGGCTCATCACATGCTTGGATCACACAGAAAACCTTTCTAAGGCTGAACTGACATATTAATGGTATTAACATTAATCAAGCTCTTCTTTTCTACTATAGGTTTTATTTTGCCTTGGGGCAATAGCCAATATCTTTAGTGACAGATCAGGAATTGAACTAGGCAACTTAGGTGGTAAAAGTGCAGCTTGAACTAGTTAATTCTTGTAGCTGGAAATAACATATTTGTGCTTCCACTGAAGAGAGATCATGGATGGGGAGACATAGTACTTATTTGCTACTAGATTACATGAAAAATGTGAAACCAGCTGCTATCTGGTAAGGAAATGGCTTCTTAAAAGTTAGAATAAATAAAATGTAATAAAATAAATCTAAAGGCATTAATAGTTGTGCCTATAGGGATGATATGTCAGCACTTCAGGAAGCAAACCCAAGTTATTTACTGCTGTAAGTTAAAATGTCATCGGCACTTCCTAGATGAGGCCACTATACCATATTATTGCTTTGTTGCTTAACAGGTACAAAAATGCTTCATTTATGACATGGTATTCTCAGATTCATTGAATAAAATTTAGACAATCTCTTTTAAAAGGTCTTGGGGATAATGTTTTGGAGAGGAGAAGGCTCTGGGAAGACCTTATAATAGCCTTTCAATATTTAAGGGGGGGGCCTACAGGAAAGCTGTGGAGGTGCTCAAGGGAAATTATTTAAGCTGAAAGAAGGGAAATTTAGAGTAGATATTAGGAAGATTTTTTTTTTTTTACTCTGAGCCTGGTGAGGCTGTGGGACAGGTTATCCAGAGAAGTCATGGAAGCCGCATCCCTGGAAGCATTCGGTGTTCAGAGCACTGTTGGATGAGAGTGAGGTACAGCTTAAAAGTATTCGTAAGACTTGCTTCAGGAAAGTCACTGGAATTCTTTTTAAAGTTTGAGTTGCTCTGTATATTTCTACACTATTGAGCACTGTTGATGAAAGGAACATCTTCAGGGGCAGATTCGAAGATTGTAAACTGAAAGCTGTCTTTTATCGTCTTATTTGAGCAGTCAAACATATCAATATGAAGTTTATTTCATAACCTTGCTGAAATAATATGTTCAATGGGTATTTGAAGTAGTCCTCATAATCTTGACACTTTGTGAAACACACTTCTAAAATATGCTGCTTTAGCAGAAGGACAAAAAATTGCTAACAGAAGTATTGCTGATGCCACAATGTCACTGCACTGTGTGGTACCTGATCCTTGTAACATTTCGGTTACTTGGGTAATTTGCTGTGCCAGCACTCATAAGTATTATAATTACCTTCTGTCCTTTAGCCTTTCTTCCAAGAAAAGCAAAATCTTTCCATCTCCTTTGCCCAACTGATGTGGATGCAGTTCTATATTGAAAACAATCTTAAATATTCTATTTTTTGCTAATTTTCCTGGTTTAGTAATTTAAAAAAAAAAGGATGAAACAATTGCTAACATGCTGAATTGCATATACAGTTGAGAACAACTACAGCATATAACGATGTCGATCTGAATATGTTCAACAAATGTAGAAAAATGCATGGTGTGTTCAGTTTGATTGCAAGATAATACATAAAAGTAGGAGCAGTGAAATGTTCGAGAGCTAAGTCATCAGATATTTTGAGGATTTTATTCACTATTGTCATGATTAAATGTTCCTATTTCCATACAAAAATGAGATTTGTCTATGAGTACAACAGACACATGTCCTTTCAGAATGCATCAGCTTTTGTGACTTATTCCTTGTAAATAAATTAAATATTGGATATTCATGGTTTGCGATAGTAATAAATTCTTAAACTTGAATTATACATGGGACATGCAAGCAATTTTAGCACTCTGGGCATAAACGTCTCTTGCTTTTAAGAGCTACTCACTCATAAAATGTCAAATCATAGCATTTTTTTATAAAAAAGATCTTAGTTCTTGTTCTTTGAAAATGATTTTATATAAATGTTTCAGCAAAGCGGTTGACTTCTCATGAGACATGAATCTATGCTGAAACAAATTAAACAAACTTTCAACATATGATTACCAAGAGTGACAATATATGCTCTTTAAGGAGTCACTGAAGTAGGATGTCCGAGAAGCTAATCTAAGTGTTATTTGTTTATTTACTTAATTATTTATTGGTCTGCAACAATTACATAGTTTTTTTCAGTACTGAATATGACCTGCCTTTTAAGGATGTGCTTGGTGGGCTGTGGTTCAGAAGTAGAGCAGGAAACTAGTAAAACTTAAATAAGGATCTGCTCATTTTCTCATGGAAGTGGCTTTTCAGTTCTTCTAATTTATCATTCAAACTTCCTTTAATCATTATGAAGATGTATTGATGCTCTCTGTATAATATTATTTATACATCCTGCAATACAAAGTTCATCAGTGTAAGACTGGCATTTTTTTGACAGTGCCCTTTATCTCCCCTTTATTGGTTTCATATTCCTTTCCTGGAAGGTTATCCATATTGCAAGTGATAATAAATTTCAGTGTGTGACACCCTAAAACAAAAACATCTTTAAAATTTAAGTTCTTAAATGACACGTCACAACTTTTTTTAAGTATCTCCTTCTCATTTATGCAAGGCCTCTGCCCTCTTCCTTCAAATTGGAAAAGACTCTCCAGTCTGAATAAGATCCCTCACTAATTAATCCCTAGGTAAATAGGGGTGAACCCATAGTGTTTAGCCAGTTATCAGTTATATCCTCTCTATCAGTAAGAGCAGCTATCAGTTATATCCTCTGTATGATTTTTCACTGTATTCTGTGAAAATGAGACTTCTCTGTATTCAAAGAATGTGAATAGTGGTTCTGTATAGCACTTCTTTATGTCCCATTATGCCCAAGAAAATAGGACTGGGTCTGGCTCACTAACGTTTTTCTTGGGTCATTTGAAGCTGTTGGCAGTGGAAAAAAGAATACTGCAGGGTATTGATTAGGCCAATGAAACTTGTCTTTCCATCCAATTCTATTCAGCAGTTGTAATCTCATATTTAAGAAGGACTTCCTTTTGTTTTCCTATTTTCATTTTATAATTATTTTCATGTTTTATTTTAAGCTTTTTTTCCTAAATATTAGGCCCTGAAAAAACTGATAACTTTTTCTACCAGTTGGTGAATAAACACATTGATAGGCAGTTAGAGCTAGAGCCAATCTGTGTCAGTGACACATAGCAATAAAATACACTGATCAATTCATAATGAATATTCAGCCAGAGACTTAACAGAAATTCATGGAGACAAATATGTGTTGTGCTTTGTAGCATCATCTTTCCATCTGGAAAATCTAACTATAGCTAGAAATACTAAAAATAAAAACTCTCACCCCAAACTCCTCACATCAATAGTTCTCACTCAAATATATGTTTATAAGTTTGATGTTCATATAACCTTGGCCTCCATTAATTTCTAATGCAGAAGGAGTTGTGGTTGGGAGAGGTAACAGAAGCACTGTGATTTGGAAGGGGCAGAGGAGGAGTGCAGCTTTAAGTGTGCAGAATTTTCCCTCAACAGTGATGAAAGCTGCTCAATTGAACCAGCCATGAATGGGTAACTAAGCACGAGGAAAAGGGTATGTGTTTTGTCAGGAGGTGTGATATAATCTTCTGCACTACTTAGCTGCAGACACTGAAATGCCTTAGTCATCCTATATCAATAGGTTATTTAAAATTTAGCAGACTTGGGATTAGATCTCCATGACTTTTTTAAAATGTTAAATATATTTTATAGGAGAGAGGGAAAGTTTACATGACTATTGAGCTTTGAAGTTTTATAATAGATAATTATATTGCTGCTTTAAAATACCTGTTAATTTAATTTGTGAACTCCGTCTCCTTGGCTCCATTTGCTCTCTTGTACCATTCCTTCCCTGGGAGCTCAGGAACACAGTCATTGTCTGAAGCCTTTTTATGAGGCTTGCAATATGCAGGAACATCACAGACTGGATGGATGTTATCAGCCAAAGACTGAGGAGTAAGGGAACAATGGGACCTCTGGGGCGCTGTTTAGGGTAGCTGATGGTTTCTTGAATCATCCCTTTGCTAGTAATAAATTAATTGAATACATAGGCTAGAGAAGTCATTCTTAGCACACAAAAATGTTACTGCTTGAAGTATCATTTAACTATGCTTTGTCAATAAAGGCCTTAAAAGATCAGCAGATACATTATATTGACTACAATTTTGCAGAAATTCTTATTTCTCTATGGGAAATAATTCAAATGGTGACCGGATGCACCAAAGGGATTCTTTCCTTAAAACCCTACCACAAGTAGGGATATGTGGTGTGCGGTTATTTTGGTTTTGTTGTTTGGGTTTTTTAATAAGTGTATATTTCTCAGATGGACTCAGATTTGAATAAGCTCTTTTTAAGTGCTTTGATTCTCCTCAGTTGCCAGAAAAACAAAGTTGAAGTATTTCTTTTGTCACTGTCCTATCAGACTCAAGGTTATCTTGTGTTGCCACTCGTGAGTGGAAGCCAGCAATTAAGTAAAATGACATTAAGAAAAAAAAACACATTAGTTTATATTTCAATGCAATTAGTAATTCAATAAGCAATCATGTCTACTAAGCATCTGTTACTAGTATTAGTTAATAAATACTATTGCTCTAAGTTTCTTTTACAGTTGTGTGTGTGTGTGTATTGTCCACTTTTTCAGAGAAATTATACATTTGTATCCTGATTCAGGGACAGACAAATTACGTGAAGGAAGCAGTAAATAGATCTAGTTCTACAGGTCATTCGCACAAAATTGAAATAAAATATGTAGTTTGATGTCTGATTGATTGATTAATGTAATCTTAAATCATTACTTTTTATTGCAATTTTGTAATTGTTTCTCTAATGAGAAAAATAATATACAATATTTTCTGTCTTGAAAAAATCCTTGAAGGTTCAGTGTATGCATAAAACTTGTGAACCGTGAATAGCAGTTATTGCTGTAGTTGGATATGAAAACAGTGTTGAACTCACTAGAATAAACATGATTCAGATTCTAACAAATATTATCTGAGTATTTTGAAAATCTGACATGGCATTTCATTCCCTGGTCATCCATGTTTTCTGACATTTTTATGATGTACAGGTTTTGTGTTCCAAGCTGAATTTTAGGTTAGAAGTGAATCAAATGCAATGTCTAATTTCAGATGGTTGTCCCTTAAGTCCTGGAGCAGAGGAAAGAGAATTGCTATCAAATGCTCCTTCAGCCATCTGGTCACTATAGTCTCTCCAGAGAATATTAGCGTTCTTCTTTTACTTTAGCAAGATGTGTATTATTCTATTTACTTACAGCTAACAAGACGCTTGAGAACTCTGCTTAGAGCCTGCTTTGAATTACTGTAACTTACTAAAAGCAAATATCCATATATAACAATATAAGCTGCCCAGTGTGTTCTCAATTCCTTTAGTCTTCTGAGCCACAAGTCAGGATTCTGAAATAATGAGGCTGCTATTGGAGTTTTGCAGTCCTCTCTTGATGAATATTGCAACCAGAATGCCCATTCTCTGTTTGTATTTGATGTGTAAATGTTTGATATGCAGAAAATATTTTCAGTATTCACTAAAAGCACTTGTAGGTGGGAGGATGATGTTATATAGCTGTGAAGTCAGACTGTGTTTATCTATTTGCCTTAAACATTTTGTCTGAGGACTACCCACTTGTGGCCCTAGCTTGTCTGTCGTGCCACGGTTCAGCGGGGGGCAGTGCAGGAGCAGGCACAGCTCTCCCTCGCTGGGGTGAAGTCGGCCCCAGAGCTGGCTTTGGTGGGGGGAGGGGATGCAGCCGTTGCTGCTGCCTCTGCTACCCCCCACCTGCTGGCTTCTGGAGCCCGCCAAAAACATGGAGATAAAAGGACTCCGAAGGGAGGAGTCAGGGTTCACTTCCATGCTCGCTGGGACTCACATACTTCGATCGGACTAGCCCAGACCATGTGGCCTGGATATGTGTTCCTGAGATCATCTGCTGCGTTCAATGTGGTGATTTCTTTTCCCCCTCTCTCTCCCCCCCCCCCCCCCATTACCTCGTGGCGTGTGTGTTGGGTTGGATCCTAGGGACTTGGGTTGTTTTCGGGGATTCGTTTCTGTAACTTTGGGTGGTTGCATCCCTCTGTGTCTTTGTTGTGCGCCCCGGTATCTTGGTGTGTTTATGCTTGCCAGAGCCAGAAATAATAAATACTGTTTTGATATTCACCCTGGGAGTGACCTTATTGGCCCCTGGATCGCCACACAGACAAACGAATCCACTTTCCCCTCCTGTCAGGGCTGGACACGAGCGTGTGGCTTGTGGGTCCGAGTTGTGACAATAGCTATAATAAATAATATCTAAGCTTGATAAAAGGCTTTAAAGTGCTTAAAACACAAACCATTTTTCCTATGACTATCTTACCCCTTAAGTTGATACACAATTTGCATCAAAGCTTTTCCAAACTCTCCTTATTAGTGATTTGCATACTAAATATGGTTTTAAATGAGGATGCATGCTTCCTTTCTTATTCTATTACCAATTTAATAAGCAAAGAGAGAAGTTTGATAATATCCTGCATCTTACACTTCAAAAAAACTCTGGTGTACATCTTATCTAATTTAAATTTTATTCAAATAGAATACTAAAAATGATACATTAAACTTGCCCCTTAACCTCACTTTCTTCCCTTTTCTTAACCTCTGAAAAAGAGCAAAACATATCCTTAGCTTTTAAATTCATAAGACTTTTCCTTTCTCTTCCCTCCCATAAGAAAGCAGGAAGCAGTGAGGAAAATGAATGTGTTAGGATGAAATAACACTTTGCGATTAAACTGATGTGATGATACATTAGTATCCTGAACTGGAATACAGTTATTGAACTATTTCTTAAATGGCACAACTATTTGCTGTGCTTTTTCATAGAATTGTAGGATCAGTAGGTTGGAAAAGACCTCTGAGATCATCAAGCCCAACCGTACCTGACCACTTCTAAATCATATCCCTAAGCACTTCATCTACCCATCTGTTAAATACCTCCAGGGATGGTGGCTCAACCACCTCCCTGGGCAGCTTCTGCCAGCGCTTGAGAAATCTTTCCCTTATGTCCAATCTGAGCCTCCCTTGGCGCAATTTGAGGCCATTCCATCTCATCCTATCACCTGTCACTTAGGATATCATCTTGGTGCTTGTCACAGAGGTACAATTCAGTAGTAGAAAATATGCTCAAGGTCATTGCAGCAAACGACTAGTTCCTAAAAATCTTCATTTCAACATTGCTCCTTCAGAGTATTAGGGGTATATGAAGCCACTTAGTTAAAGTATTCCACCTACAGAAGAATTTATTTCATTGAACAGAAATTGCAGAGCGGACTTAGTAGACAGTTTATCTCAAGAGAGATGAGTACAAACTGGAACATATAGAAAATGGAATGGAGCACTCTTATCCAAATATTCCAGAAGGCAACGATTAATTTTTGTAATATGTGACTGCCTTCCCTGAATACCAAATAAGCTCAGAATAATAGTTATTGATGAAATAAGAAAAATAAGTGCATTGTCTATATATAATATCTCACTCACCTTATCCAGCTGCATCCAGCGACAGGACGGTGAGTTCAGCTTTTTGGGGTAGCCATAGGCGACTGGGTGCTTCCCGAACGGGGAAAACCCTAAAAAAACTCGATCGGAAAATCAGCACTGGGCTCCGGGCTCAACAGCCGATCCCGCACGGTGACTGAAAGGAGGGGGCGGTCCCGGAAGCTCCCGCGGGGGATTTAAAGGGCCCTTAGGGAGCACAGAGACGGAAGCCGGGCGAGGAGGAGCTGGGCAAAGAGGTGTGGGGCTCATTAAACAAGGCTCATTAAGCAAGGCAGTTTGAGCGGGCAGGGCGAGCAGGGAAGGGCTGGAGCACGGTCAGAAGAGATTGAGGAAAATGGTGGATACCCGACGAAAGACTAAGGCCCCACCAAGCGTGGTGGAGGCTGCCACCCAGATGGAGCCCCGGTGGGCACATGCAGCTACCCAGACCCTGGCCTGCAGTCAGTGCCCCCCTCCCATAGTGGCTCATGCCTCTGGCACTGGCTCCACCTGTGGAAGCTGTGCTCGGGTAGGGGAACTGCTTCATATGGTGGAAGAGCTGAGGAAAGAAGTGGCTAGGCTGAGGGCCATCAGGGAGTTTGAGAGGGAGATAGATGAGTGGAGCAGGACCCTCTCACAGGCTGCTGGAGCCAGTGAAGCTGAGCACCACCCACCGGTAAGCTGTAAGGACAGGAGAGATAGAGAGGGGGAATGGCAGCAGATTCCTGCCTGGAGAAGGAAACCTGCTCCCCCCACCCAGGCAACTAACCCCCAGATCTCTCTGGGGAACAAATATGAGGTGCTGAGGGTGCATCCTAGCCCTAATGATGAAGAGGGCTGCACCCACAGCCTAGAAATGTTTCCGAAACCCCATCATCCTCCCACAGCCTTAAAAACATCCTCGGTTAAAAAGAAGAGGAGGGTGATTGTCGTGGGGGATTCCCTTCACAAAAGAATGGAGGGTCCCATCTGTAGGCCGGACCCGCTCCATAGGGAGGTCTGCTGCTTGCCAGGAGCATCAGTGAGGGACGTTACTAGAAAGCTCCCTTCCCTGGTCAAAGACACCGACTACTACCCACTCTTAGTTTTTCAAATTGGTAATGAGGAAATAGAACGTAGAAGGCCTAAAGCCATTAAAAGGGACTTCAAGGCACTTGGGAGAATGATCGAGGGCTCTGGGGCACAGGTAATATTCAACTCCATCCCAATACTAAGGAACCAGGAGCAGGAAATGAGGAATAACAAACGGGTTAATGAATAGCTTAGGGACTGGTGTGAGAAGAGGGGCTTTGGGTTCTTTAAGCATGGGGAGGCCCACGCACCCCCAGGGTTTCTTACTAGGAATGGGACATGCCTGTCTGCTAGGGGGACAAAAGCCCTGACCAAAAACCTAGTTAAGCTCATAAATCGAGCTTTAAACTAGATGTGAGTGGGGAGGGGATGGAGGCCAGGCAGGATGGGAGTGAGCCTGGAGGTGAGACTTCAGTGGTGAAGGAGTAGTGTGCTGGCGATGCCTGCCAGTATATCACCACGAAGGAAGAGGGGGTGAGTGCAGCTGAGGATGGTAGGCAGCAAACTGGCACTGTGGCCTTAGTTAAGTCAAGGACCGCTCAGTTGGGGAGGAGCCCTATTACGAAGGCTGAAGCTACACCTGCCCAGCTGAAGTGCATTTACACCAATGCACGCAGCATGGGAAATAAGAAGGAGGAGCTGGAAGCTGTGGTAGGGCAAGGAGACTACGATGTCGTTGCCATTGCGGAGATGTGGTGGGATGACTCGTACGACTGGAGCATACCCATGGTGGGGTATAAACTCTTTAGGAAGGACAGGAAGGGCAGAAGAGGAGGCGGGTAGCCCTCTATGTTAGAGAGGGCTTT
>JAUNZM010001888.1:0-51581 GCA_033459285.1 Clamator glandarius | reverse complement strand
CCCAGATCCTTCTAGAGCCCCCAGGACCTTTCTCAAAGCCCACAGACCCTTCTAGAGGTCCCCAGGTCTCATGTAAAAGCCCCCAGACCCTTCTAGAGGCCCCCAGGACCATTCTAAAAGCCCCCAGACCCTTCTAGAGGCCCCCAGGACCCTTCTAAAAGCCCCCAGACCCTTCTAGAGGCCCCCAGGACCCTTCTAAAAGCCCCCAGACGCTTCTAGAGCCACCCAGGACCCTTATAAAAGCCCCCAGACCCTTCTAGAGGCCCCCAGGACCATTCTAAAAGCCCCCAGACGCTTCTAGAGGCCACCAGGACCCTTCTAAAAGACCCCAGACCCTTCTAGAGGCCCCCAGGACCCTTCTAAAAGACCCCAGACCCTTCTAGAGGCCCCCAAGACCCTTCTAAAAGCCCCCAGACCCTTCTAGAGGTCCCCAGGACCCTTCTAATAGCCCCCAGACCCTTCTAGAGGCCCCCAGGACCCTTCTAAAAGCTCCCAGACGCTTCTAGAGCCACCCAGGACCCTTCTAAAAGCCCCCAGATTCTTCTAGAGGCCCCAGGACCCTTCTAAAAGTCCCCAGACACTTTTAGAGGCAACCACGACCCTTCTAAAAGCCCCCAGATTCTTCTAGATCCCCCCAGGACCCTTCTAAAAGACCCAGACCCTTCTAGTGGCCCCCAGGACCCTTCTAAAAGCCCCCAGACCCTTCTAGAGGTCCCCAGGACCCTTCTGAAAGCCCCCAGATCCTTTTTGAGCCCCCCGGGAACCTTCTAAAAGCCCCCAGACCCTTCTAGAGGCCCCCAGGACCATTCTAAAAGCCCCCAGACCCTTCTAGAGGCCCCCAAGACCCTTCTAAATGCTCCCAGAGCCTTCTAGATGCCCCCAGGACCCTTCTAAAAGCCCCCAGACCTTTCTAGAGTCCCCCAGGACCCGTCTAAAAGCCCCCAGACCCTTCTAGAGGTCCCCAGGACCCTTCTAATAGCCCCCAGACCCTTCTAGAGGCCCCCAGGACCCTTCTATAAAGCCCCCAGACGCTTCTAGAGCCACCCAGGACCCTTCTAAAAGCCCCCAGATTCTTCTAGAGGCCCCCAGGACCCTTCTAAAAGTCCCCAGACACTTCTAGAGGCAACCACGACCCTTCTAAAAGCCCCCAGATTCTTCTAGATCCCCCCAGGACCCTTCTAAAAGACCCAGATCCTTCTAGAGACCCCCAGGACCCTTCTAAAAGCCCCCAGACCCTTCTAGAGGTCCCCAGGACCCTTCTAAAAGCCCCCAGATCCTTTTTGAGCCCCCCGGGAACCTTCTAAAAGCACCCAGACCCTTCTAGAGCCCACTAGGACCCTTCTAAAAGCCCCCAGACCCTTCTAGAGCCCCCCAGGACCCTTCTAAAAGCCCCCAGACCCTTCTAGACCTCCCCAGGACCCTTCTAAAAGATCCCAGAACATTTTAGATCCCCCCAGGACCATTCTAAATGTCCCCAGACCCTTCTAGAGTCCCCCAGGACCCTTCTAAAAGCCCCCAGACCGTTCTAGACGCACCCGGGACCCTTCTAAACGCCCCTAGACCCTTCTAGAGGCCCCCAGGACCCGTCTAAAAGCCCCCAGACTATTCTAGATCCCCCCAGGACCCTTCTAAAAGCCCCCAGACCCTTCTAGAGCCCACCAGGACCCTTCTGAAAGCCCCCAGACCCTTCTAGAGCCCACCTGGACCCTTCTAAAAGCCCAGAGACTATTCTAGAGGCCCCCGGTTCCCTTCTAAAAGCCCCCAGACCCTTCTAGAGGCCCCCAGGACCCTTCTAAAAGATCCCAGACGCTTCTAGAGCCACCCAGGACCCTTCTAAAAGCCCCCAGACCCTTCTAGAGGCCCCCAGGACCCTTCTAAAAGCCCCCAGACCCTTCTACAGGCCCCCGGGACCTTTTTAAAAGCACCCAGACCCTTCTAGAGCTCCCTAGGACCTTTCTAATAGCCCCCAGACTCTTCTAGAGGCCACCAGGAACCTTCTAAAAGCCCCTAGACCCTTCTAGAGCCCCCCGGGACCCTTCGAAAAGCCCCCAGACCCTTCTAGATCCCTCCAGGACCCTTCGAAAAGCCCCCAGACCCTTCTAGAGCACCACAGGACCCTTCTCAAAGCCCCCAGACCCTTCTAGAGCCCACCAGGACCCGTCTAAAAGCCCCCAGACCCTTCTAGAGTCCCCTAGGACCCTTCTAAAAGCCCCCAGACCCTTCTAGAGCCCCCCAGGACCCTTCTAAAAGCCCCCAGACCATTCTAGAGCACCCCAGGACCCTTCGAAAAGCACCCAGACCCTTCTAGAGCCCCCCAGGCTCCTTCGAAAAGCCCCCAGACCTTTCTAGAGCCCCCCAGGACACTTCTGAAAGCCCCCAGACCCTTCTAGAGTCCCCTACGACCATTCTAAAAGACCCCAGACCATTCTAGAGTCCCCTACGACAATTCTAAAAGACCCCAGACCCTTCTAGAGCCCCCCAGGACCCATCGAAAAACCCCAGACCCTTCTAGAGGCCCCCAGGACCCTTCTAAAAGCCCGGAGACCCTTCTAGAGGCCCCCAGGACCTTCTAAAAGCCCCCAGACCATTCTAGAGGCCCCCAGGACCCTTCTAAAAGCACCCAGACCCTTCTAGAGTCCCCCAGGACCCTTCTAAAAGCCCCCAGACCCTTCTAGAGCCTTCAGGACCATTCTAAAAGCCCCCAGACACTTCTAGATGCCCCCGGGACCCTTCTAAAAGCCCCCAGACCTTTCTAGAGGCTCCCAGGACCCTTCTAAAAGCACCCAGACCCTTCTAGAGTCCCCCAGGACCCTTCTAAAAGCCCCCAGACCATTCTAGAGGCCCCCAGGACCCTTCTAAAAGCACCCAGACCCTTCTAGAGGCACCCAGGACCCTTCTAAAAGCCCCCAGACCCTTCTAGAGGCACCCAGGACCCTTCTAAAAGCCCCCAGACCCTTCTAGAGCCCCCCAGGACCATTCTAAAAGCCCCCAGACACTTCTAGATGCCCCCGGGACCCTTCTAAAAGCCACCAGACACTTCTAGAGGCCCCCAGGACCCTTCTAAATGCACCCAGACCCTTCTAGAGGCCCCCAGGACCCTTCTAAAAGCCCCCAGACCCTTCTAGAAATCCCCAGAACCCTTCTGAAAGCCCCCAGATACTTTTTGAGCCCCCCGGGAACATTCTAAAAGCCCCCAGACCCTTCTAGAGGCCGCCAGGACCCTTCTAAAAGCCCCCAGACCCTTCTAGAGCCCCCCAGGACCCTTCTAAAAGCCCCCAGACCCTTCTAGAGCCCCCCAGGACCCTTCTAAAAGCCCCCAGACCCTTCTAGACCTCCCCAGGAATCTTCTAAAAGATCCCAGAACATTCTAGATCCCCCCAGGACCATTCTAAAAGTCCCCAGACCCTTCTAGAGTCCCCCAGGACCCTTCTAAAAGCCCCCAGACCCTTCTAGACCTCCCCAGGACCCTTCTAAAAGATCCCAGAACATTCTAGATCCCCCCAGGACCATTCTAAAATTCCCCAGACCCTTCTAGAGCCCCCCAGGATCATTCTAAAAGCCCCCAGACCCTTCTAGACCTCCCCAGGACCCTTCTAAAAGACCCCAGACCATTCTAGAGTCCCCTACGACCATTCTAAAAGACCCCAGACCGTTCTAGAGCCCCCCAGGACCATTCTAAAAGCACTCAGACCCTTCTAGAGCCCCCCAGGACCCTTCGAAAAGCCCCCAGACCCTTCTAGAGTCCCCCAGGACCCTTCTAAAAGCCCCCAGACCCTTCTAGAGTCCCCCAGGACCCTTCTAAAAGCCCCCAGACCCTTCTAGAGGCCTCCAGGACCCTTCTAAATGCACCCAGACCCTTCTAGAGGCCCCCAGGACCCTTCTAAAAGCCCCTGACACTTCTAGAGCCCCCCAGGACCCTTCTAAAAGTCCCCAGACACTTCTAGAGTCCCCCAGGACCCTTCTAAAAGCCCCCAGACCCTTCTAGAGGCCCCCAGGACCATTCTAAAGCCCCCAGACGCTTCTAGAGCCCCCCAGGACTCTTCTAAATGCTCCCAGACCCTTCTAGAGGCCCCCAGGACCCTTCTAAAAGCCCCCAGACCCTTCTAGAGGCCCCCAGGACCCTTCTAAAAGCCCCCAGACGCTTCTAGAGCCACCCAGGACCCTTCTAAAAGCCCCCAGACCCTTCTAGAGCCCCCCAGGACCCTTCTAAAAGCCCCCAGACCCTTCTAGAGCCCCCCAGGACCCATCTAAAAGCCCCCAGACGCTTCTAGAGCCACCCAGGACCCTTCTAAAAGACCCCAGACCCTTCTAGAGGCCCCCAGGACCCTTCTAAAAGCCCCCAGATTCTTCTAGATCCCCCCAGGACCCTTCTAAAAGCCCCCAGACCCTTCTAGAGCCCCCCAGGACACTTCTAAAAGCCCCAGGCCCTTCTAGAGGCCCCAAGGACAAATCTAAAAGCCCCCAGACCCTTCTAGAGCCCCCCAAGAAGCTTCTAAAAGCCCCCAGATTCTTCTAGAGCCCCCCAGGACCCTTCTAAAAGCACCCAGATACTTCTAGAGCCCCCCAGGACCCTTCTAAAAGCCCCCAGACCCTTCTAGAGCCCCCCAGGACCCTTCTAAAAGCCCCCAGATTCTTCTAGATCCTCCCAGGTCCCTTCTAAAAGCCCCCAGACCCTTATAGAGGCCCCCAGGACCCTTCTAAAAGCCCCCAGACCCTTCTAGAGGTCCCCAGGACCCTTCTAAAAGCCCCCAGATCGTTTTTGAGGCCCCCGGGAACCTTCTAAATGCCCCCAGACCCTTCTAGAGGCCGCCAGGACCCTTCTAAAAGCCCCCAGACCATTCTAGAGCCCACCAGGACCCTTCTAAATGCCCCCAGACCCTTCTAGAGGTCAACAGGACCCTTCTAAAAGCCCCCAGACCATTCTAGACCTCCCCAGGACCCGTCTAAAAGATCCCAGAACATTCTAGATCCACCCAGGACCATTCTAAAAGCACCCAGACCCTTCTAGAGCCCCCCAGGACCCTTCGAAAAGCCCCCAGACCCTTCTAGAGTCCCCCAGGACCCTTCTAAAAGCCCCCAGACCCTTCTAGAGTCCCCCAGGACCCTTCTAAAAGCCCCCAGACCCTTCTAGAGGCCTCCAGGACCCTTCTAAATGCACCCAGACCCTTCTAGAGGCCACCCAGGCACCCTTCTAAAAGCCCCCAGATCCTTCTAGAGCCCCCCAGGACCTTTCTCAAAACCCAGACCCTTCTAGAGCCCCCCTGGACCCTTCTAAAAGCCCCCAGACCCTTCTAGAGGCCCCCAGGACCCTTCTGAAAGCCCCCAGACCCTTCTAGAGGCCACAAGGACCATTCTAAAAGCCCCCAGACTCTTCTAGATCCCCCCTGGACCCTTCTATAAGCTCCCAGACCCTTCTAGAGCCCACCAGGTCCCTTGTAAAAGCCCCCAGACACTTCTAGAGCCCCCCAGGACCCTTCTAAAAGTTCCCAGACTTTTCTAGAGGTCCCCAGGACCCTTCTAAAAGCCCCCAGACCCTTCTAGAGCTCCCCAGGACCATTCTAAAAGCCCCTAGACCCTTCCAGAGGCCCCCAGGACCTTTCTAAAAGCCCCCAGAACCTTCTAGAGCCCCCCAGGACCCTTCTAAAAGCCCCCAGACCCTTCTAGATGTCCCCGGGACCCTTCCAAATGCCCCCAGACCCTTCTAGATGCCCCCAGGACCCTTCTAAAAGACCCCAGACCCTTCTAGAGGCCCCCGGGACCCTTCTAAAAGCACCCGGACCCTTCTAGATCCCCCCAGGACCCTTCTAAAAGCCCCCAGACCCTTCTAGAGGCCCCCAGGACCCTTCTAAAAGCACCCAGACCCTTGTAGAGCCCACCAGGTCCCTTCTAAAAGCCCCCAGACCATTCTAGAGCACCCCAGGACCATTCTAAAAGCCCCCAGACCTTTCTAGAGCCCCCCAGGACCCTTCTAAAAGCCCCCAGACCCTTCTAGAGGCCTCCAGGACCCTTCTAAAAGCCCCCAGACGCTTCTAGAGGCCCCCAGGACCCTTCTAAAAGCCCCCAGACCCTTCTAGAGCCACCCAGGACCCTTCTAAAAGCCCCCAGACCCTTCTAGAGGCCCATAGGACCCTTCTAAAAGGCCCCAGACCCTTCTAGAGGCCCCCAGGACCCTTCTAAATGCCCCCAGACCCTTCTAGAGGCCCCCAGGACCATTCTAAAAGCCCCCAGACCCTTCTAGAGACCCCCGGAACCCTTCTAAAAGCCCCCAGAGCCTTCTAGATGCCCCCAGGACCCTTCTAAAAGCCCCCAGACCCTTCTAGATGCCCCCAGGACCCTTCTAAAAGACCCCAGACCCTTCTAGAGGCCCCCGGGAC
The DNA here is from genome assembly GCA_033459285.1 of Clamator glandarius. NCBI lineage: Eukaryota > Metazoa > Chordata > Aves > Cuculiformes > Cuculidae > Clamator > Clamator glandarius. Next base: position 45,207 of record JAUNZM010001888.1, on the reverse strand, counting down.
CCTTCTAAAAGCACCGGGACCCTTCTAGAGGACCCAGGACCCTTCTAAAAGCCCCCAGACGCTTCTAGAGCCACCCAGGACCCTTCTAAAAGCCCCCAGACCCTTCTAGAGGCCCCCAGGACCATTCTAAAAGCCCCTAGACCCTTCTAGAGGCCCCCAGGACCCTTCTAAAAGCCCCCGGATTCTTCTAGATCCCCCCAGGACCCTTCTAAAAGACACCAGACCCTTCTAGAGGCCCCCAGGACCCTTCAAAAAGCCCATAGACCCTTCTAGAACCCCCCAGGACCCTTCTATAAAGCCCCCAGATTCTTCTAGAGGCCACCAGGACCCTTCTGAAAGCACCCAGACCCTTCTAGAGTCCCCTAGGACCCTTCTGAAAGCAACCAGACCCTTCTAGAGTCCCCTAGGACCCTTCTAGAGTCCCCCAGGACCCTTCTAAAAGCCCCCAGGACCCTTCTAAAAAGCCCGCAGACCATTCTAGAGTCCCCCAGGACCCTTCTAAAAACCCCAGACGCTTCTAGAGCCCCCCAGGACCCTTCGAAAAGCACCCAGACCCTTCTAGAGCCCCCTAGGACCCTTCGAAAAGCCCCAAAACCCTTCTAGAGGCCCCCAGGACCCTTCGAAAAGCCCCCAGACGCTTCTAGAGCCACCCAGGACCCTTCTAAAAGACCCCAGACCCTTCTAGAGGCCCCCAGGACCCTTCTAAAACCCCCAGACCCTTCTAGAGCCCCCCTGGACCCTTCTAAAAGCCCCCATACCCTTCTAGAGGCCCCCGGGACCCTTCTAAAAGCCCCCAGACTCTTCTAGATCCCCCCTGGACCCTTCTAAAAGCTCCCAGACCCTTCTAGAGCCCCCCCGGACCCTTCTAAAAGCCCCCAGACACTTCTAGAGCCCCCCAGGACCCTTCTAAAAGTTCCCAGACTCTTCTAGAGGTCCCCAGGACCCTTCTAAAAGCCCCCAGACACTTCTAGAGGCCCCCAACCATTCTAAAAGCTCCCAGACCCTTCTTGAGCCCCCCAGGACCCTTCTAAAAGCCCCTGACACTTCTAGAGGCCCCCAGGACCCTTCTAAAAGCCCCCAGACCCTTCTAGAGCCACCCAGGACCCTTCTAAAAGCCCCCAGACCCTTCTAGAGCCCCCCAGGACCCTTCTAAAAGCCCCCAGACCCTTCTAGAGGCCCCCAGGACCCTTCTAAAAGGACCCAGACCCTTCTAGAGGCCCCCAAGACCCTTCTAAATGCTCCCAGACCCTTCTAGAGGCCCCCAGGACCATTCTAAATGCCCCCAGACCCTTCTAGAGACCCCCGGAACCCTTCTAAAAGCCCCCAGAGCCTTCTAGATGCCCCCAGGACCCTTCTAAAAGCCCCCAGACCCTTCTAGAGTACCCAAGGACCATTCTAAGAGCACCCAGACCCTTCTAGAGGCCCCCAGGACCATTCTAAAAGCCCCCAGACCCTTCTAGAGCCCCCCAGGACCCTTCTAATAGCCCCGAGACCCTTCTAGAGGCCCCCAGGACCCTTCTAATAGCCCCTGGACCCTTCTAGAGGCCCCCAGGACCCTTCTAAAAGCCCCCAGACCCTTCTAGAGGCCCCCAGGACCATTCTAAAAGCCCCTAGACCATTCTAGAGGCCCCCAGGACCCTTCTAAAAGCCCCCGGATTCTTCTAGATCCACCCAGGACCCTTCTAAAAGCCCCCAGACCCTTCTAGAGTACCCAAGGACCATTCTAAGAGCACCCAGACCCTTCTAGAGGCCCCCAGGACCATTCTAAAATCCCCCAGACCCTTCTAGAGCCCCCCAGGACCCTTCTAATAGCCCCGAGACCCTTCTAGAGGCCCCCCAGGACCCTTCTAATAGCCCCTGGACCCTTCTAGAGGCCCCCAGGACCCTTCTAAAAGCCCCCAGACCCTTCTAGAGGCCCCCAGGACCATTCTAAAAGCCCCCGGATTCTTCTAGATCCCCCCAGGACCCTTCTAAAACCCCCCAGACCATTCTAGAGCCCCCCAGGACCCTTCTAAAAGCCCCCAGACCTTTCTAGACGTCCCCAGGACCCTTCTAAAAGCCACCAGACCCTACTAGAGGCCCCCGGGACCCTTCTAAAAGCACCCGGACCCTTCTAGATGCCCCCAGGACCCTTCTAAAAAACACCCAGACCCATCTAGAGGCCCCCGGAACCCTTCTAAAAGGCCCCAGAGCCTTCTAGATGCTCCCAGGACCATTCTAAAAGCCCCCAGACCCTTCTAGAGTCCCCCAGGACCATTCTAAAAGCCCCCAGACCCTTCTAGAGGCTCCCGGGACCCTTCTAAAAGCACCCGGACCCTTCTAGATGCCCCCAGGACCCTTCTAAAAAAAACCCAGACCCATCTAGAGGCCCCCAGGACCCTTCTAAAAGCACCCAGACCCTTCTAGAGGACCCCAGGACCCTTCTAAAAGCGACCAGACCCTTCTAGAGGCCCCCAGGACCATTCTAAAAGCCACCAGACCCTTCTAGAGGCCCCCAGGACCCTTCTAAAAGCCACCAGACCTTTCTAAAGGCCCCCAGAACCCTTCTATAAGCCCCCAGACGATTCTAGACCTCCCCAGGACCAGTCTAAAAGCCCCCAGACCCTTCTAGAGGCCCCCAGGACCATTCTAAAAGCCCCTAGACCCTTCTAGAGGCCCCCAGGACCTTTCTAAAAGCACCCAGACCCTTCTAGAGCCCCCCAGGACACTTCTAAAAGCACCCAGACCCTTCTAGAGGCCCCCAGGACCATTCTAATAGACCCCAGACACTTCTAGAGCCCCCCAGGACCAATCTAAAAGACCCCAGATTCTTCTAGAGCCCCCCAGGTTCCTTCTAAAAGCCCACAGATTCTTCTAGAGGATCCCAGGACCCTTCTAAAAGCCCCCAGACACTTCTAGAGCCCCCCAGGACCCTTCTAAAAGTTCCCAGACCCTTCTAGAGTCCCCCAGGACCCTTATAAAGCCCCCAGACCCTTCTAGAAACCCCCAGGACCATTCTAAAAGCACCCAGACGCTTCTAGACCCCCCAGGACCCTTCTAAAAGCCCCCAGACCCTTCTAGAGGCCCCCAGGACCCTTCTAAATGCTCCCAGACCCATCTAGAGGCCCCCAGGACCATTCTAAAAGCCCCCAGACCCTAATAGAGACCCCCGGGACCCTTCTAAAAGCCCCCAGAGCCTTCTAGATACCCCCCGGACCCTTCTAAATGCCCCCAGACCCTTCTAGAGGCACCCAGGACCCTTCTAAAAGATCCCAGACCCTTCTAGAGCCCACCAGGACCATTCTAAATACCCCCAGACCCTTCTACAGGCCCCCAGGACCATTCTAAAAGCCCCCAGACCCTTCTAGAGCCACCCAGGACCCTTCTAATAGACCCCAGACCCTTCTAGAAGCACCCCGGACCCTTCCAAAAGCCCCCAGACGCTTCTAGGGCCACCCAGGACCATTCTAAAAGCCCCCAGACCCTTCTAGAGGCCCCCAGGACCATTCTAAAAGCCCCTAGACCCTTCCAGAAGCCCCCAGGACCCTTCTAAAAGCTCCCAGACCCTTCTAGAGGCCCCCAGGACCCTTCTAAAAGACCCCAGACCCATCTAGAGCCCCCCAGGACCCTTCTAAAAGCCCCCAGATTCTTCTACAGCCCCCCAGGACCCTTCTAAAAGTCCCCAGACCCTTCTAGAGACCCCCAGGACCCTTCTAAAAGCCCCCAGACCCTTCTAGACCTCCCCAGGACCCTTCTAAAAGATCCCAGAACATTCTAGATCCCCCCAGGACCATTCTAAAAGCCCCCAGACCCTTCTAGAGTACCCCAGGACCCTTCTAAAAGCCCCCAGACCGTTCTAGACGCCCCCGGGACCCTTCTAAAAGACACCAGACCCTTCTAGAGGTCCCCATTACCCGTCTAAATGCCCCCGACTATTCTAGAGGCCCCCAGGAACCTTCTAAAAGCCCCCAGACCCTTCCAGAGCCCCCCAGGACCCTTCGAAAAGCCCCCAGACCCTTCTAGATCCACCCAGGACCCTTCTGAAAGCCCCCTGACCATTCTCGAGTCCCCTACGACCCTTCTAAAAGCCCCCAGACCCTTCTAGAGCCCCCCAGGACCCTTCGAAAAGCCCCCAGACCCTTCTAGAAGCCCCCAGGACCCTTCTAAAAGCCCCCAGACCCTTCTAGAGTCCCCTAGGACCTTTCTAAAAGCCCCCAGACCCTTCTAGAGGCCCCCAGGACCCTTCTAAAAGGCCCCAGACCCTTCTAGATGCCCCCAGGACCCTTCTAAAAGCCCCCAGACACTTCTAGAGCCCCCCAGGACCCTTCTAAAAGCCCCCAGACCCTTCTAGAACCCCCCTGGACCCTTATAAATGCCCCCAGACCCTTCTAGAGGCCCCCAGGACCTTTCTAAAAGTCCCCAGACCCTTCTAGAGGCCCCCAGGACCCTTCTAAAAGCCCCCAGACTATTCTAGATATCCCCTGGACCCTTCTAAAAGCTCCCAGACCCTTCTAGAGCCCCCCAGGACCCTTCTAAAAGCCCCCAGACACTTCTAGAGCCCCCCAGGACCCTTCTAAAAGATCCCAGACCCTTCTAGAGCCCCCCAGGACCCTTCTAAAAGCCCCCAGACCCTTCTAGATGCCCCCAGGACCATTCTAAATGCCCCCAGACCCTTCTAGAGGCACCCAGGACCCTTTTAAAAGCCCCCAGAACCTTCTAGAGCCCCCCAGGACCCTTCTAAAAGGCCCCAGACCCTTCTAGAGGCCCCCGGGACCCTTCCGAATGCCCCCAGACCCTTCTAGAGGCCCCCAGGACCCTTCTAAAAGCCCCCAGACCCTTCTAGAGGACCCCGGGACCCTTCTAAAAGCACCCGGACCCTTCTAGATGCCCCCAGGACCCTTCTAAAAGCCCCCAGACCCTTCTAGAGGCCCACAGGATCCTTCTAAAAGTACCCAGACCCTTCTAGAGGTCCCCAGGACCCTTCTAAAAGCCCCCAGACCCTTCTAGAGGCCCCCAGGACCCTTCTAAAAGGCCCCAGACCCTTCTAGAGGCCCCCAGGACCCCTCTAAATGCTCCCAGACCCATCTAGAGGCCCCCAGGACCATTCTAAAAGCCCCCAGACCCTTCTAGAGCCCCCCAGGACCCTTCTAATAGCCCCCAGACCCTTCTAGAAGCACCCCGGACCCTTCCAAAAGCCCCCAGACGCTTCTAGAGCCACCCAGGACCATTCTAAAAGCCCCCAGACCCTTCTAGAGGCCCCCAGGACCATTCTAAAAGCCCCTAGACCCTTCCAGAAGCCCCCAGGACCCTTCTAAAAGCTCCCAGACCCTTCTAGAGGCCCCCAGGACCCTTCTAAAAGACCCCAGACCCATCTAGAGCCCCCCAGGACCCTTCTAAAAGCCCCCAGATTCTTCTACAGCCCCCCAGGACCCTTCTAAAAGTCCCCAGACCCTTCTAGAGCCCCCCAGGACCCTTCTAAAAGCCCCCAGACCCTTCTAGACCTCCCCAGGACCCTTCTAAAAGATCCCAGAACATTCTAGATCCCCCCAGGACCATTCTAAAAGCCCCCAGACCCTTCTAGAGTCCCCCAGGACCCTTCTAAAAGCCCCCAGACCCTTCTAGAGGTCCCCAGGACCCTTCTAAAAGCACCCAGACGCTTCTAGAGCCACCCAGGACCCTTCGAAAAGCCCCCAGAGCCTTCTAGAGGCCCCCAGGACCATTCTAAAAGTCCCTAGAGCCTTCTAGAGGCCCCCAGGACCCTTCTACAAGCTCCCAGACTCTTCTAGAGCCCCCCAGGACCCTTCTAAAAGCCCCCAGGCCCTTCTAGAGCCCCCCAGGACCCTTCTAAAAGCCCCCAGACCCTTCTAGAGCCCCCCAGGACCCTTCTAAAAGCCCCCAGATTCTTCTAGAGCCCCCCAGGACCCTTCTAAAAGCCCCAAGACCCATCTAGAGGACCCCAGGACCCTTCTAAAAGCCCCCAGATTCTTCTAGATCCCCCCAGGACCCTTCTAAAAGGCCCCAGACCCTTCTAGATGCCCCCAGGACCCTTCTAAAAGCCCCCAGACCCTTCTAGAGGTCCCCAGGACCCTTCAAAAAGCCCCCAGACCCTTTTAGAAGCCCCCGGGAACTATCTAAAAGCACCCAGACGCTTCTAGAGCCACCCAGGACCCTTCTAAAAGCCCCCAGACCCTTCTAGAGCCCCCCAGGACCCTTCTAAAAGCCCCCAGACCCTTCTAGAGCCCCCCAGGACCCTTCTAAAAGCCCCCAGACCCTTCTAGACCTACCCAGGACCCTTCTAAAAGACCCCAGACCCTTCTAGAGCCCCCCCCGGACCATTCTAAAAGCCCCCAGACCATTCTAGAGTCCCCCAGGACCCTTCTAAAATCCCCCAGACCGTTCTAGACGCCCCCGGGACCCTTCTAAAAGCCCCCAGACCCTTCTAGAAACCCCCAGGACCATTCTAAAAGCACCCAGACGCTTCTAGAGGCCCCCAGGACCCTTCTAAAAGCCCCCAGACCCTTCTAGAGGCCCCCAGGACCCTTCTAAAAGGCCCCAGACCCTTCTAGAGGCCCCCAGGACCCTTCTAAATGCTTCCAGACATATCTAGAGGCCCCCAGGACCCTTCTAAATGCACCCAGACCCTTCTAGAGATCCCCGGGACCCTTCTAAAAGCCCCCAGAGCCTTCTAGATGCCCCCAGGACCCTTCTAAATGCCCCCAGACCCTTCTAGAGTCCCCCAGGACACTTCTAAAAGCCCCCAGACCCTTCTAGAGCCCACCAGGACCATTCTAAAAGCCCCCAGACCCTTCTAGAGTCCCCCAGGACCCTTCTAAAAGCCCCCAGACTGTTCTAGACGCACCCGGGACCCTTCTAAAAGACCCCAGACCCTTCTAGAGGCCCCCATTACCCGTCTAAAAGCCCCCAGACTATTCTAGATCCCCCCAGGACCCTTCTAAAAGCCCCCAGACCCTTATAGAGCCCCCCAGGACCCTTCTGAAAGCCCCCAGACCCTTCTAGAGCCCACCTGGACCATTCTAAAAGCCCCCAGACTATTCTAGAGGCCCCCAAACCCTTCTAAAAGCCCCCAGACCCTTCTAGAGGCCCCCAGGACCCTTCTAAAAGATCCCAGACGCTTCTAGAGCCACCCAGGACCCTTCTAAAAGCCCCCAGACCCTTCTAGAGGCCCCCAGGACCCTTCTAAAAGCACCCAGACCCTTCTACAGGCCCCCGGGACCTTTTTAAAAGCACCCAGACCCTTCTAGAGCTCCCTAGGACCTTTCTAATAGCCCCCAGACTCTTCTAGAGGCCACCAGGAACCTTCTAAAAGCACCCAGACCCTTCTAGAGGCACCCAGGACCCTTCTAAAAGCACCCAGACCCTTGTAGCGCCCACCAGGTCCCTTATAAAAGCCCCCAGACCCTTCTAGAGGCCCCCAGGACCATTCTAAAAGCCACCAGACCTTTCTAGAGCCCCCCAGGACCCTTCTAAAAGCCCCCAGACCCTTCTAGAGGCCCCCAGGACCCTTCTAAAAGCCCCCAGACGCTTCTAGAGCCACCCAGGACCCTTCTAAAAGCCCCCAGACCCTTCTAGAGCCACCCAGGACCCTTCTAAAAGCCCCCAGACCCTTCTAGAGGCCCCCAGGACCCTTCTAAAAGCACCCAGACCCTTCTAGAGGCCCCCAGGACCCTTCTAAATGCCCCCAGACCCTTCTAGAGGCCCCCAGGACCATTCTAAAAGCCCCCAGACCCTTCTAGAGACCCCCGGAACCCTTCTAAAAGCACCCAGAGCCTTCTAGATGCCCCCAGGACCCTTCTAAAAGCCCCCAGACCCTTCTAGAGTCCCCCAGGACCATTCTAAAAGCCCCCAGACCCTTCTAGAGGCCCCCAGGACCACTCTAAAAGCCCCCAGACCATTCTAGAGCCCCCCAGGACCCTTCTAATAGCCCCCAGACCCTTCTAGAGGCCCCCAGGACCCTTCTAAAAGCCCCCAGACGCTTCTAGAGCCACCCAGGACCCTCCTAAAAGCCCCCAGACCCTTCTAGAGGCCTCCAGGACCATTCTAAAAGCCACCAGACCCTTCTAGAGCCCCCCAGGACCTTTCTAAAAGCCCCCGGATTCTTCTAGATCCCCCCAGGACCCTTCTAAAAGCCCCCAGACCCTTCTAGAGGCACCCAGGACCCTTCTAAAAGCCCATAGACCTTTCTAGATCCCCCCAGGACCCTTCTAAAAGACCCCAGATTCTTCTAGAGGCCCCCTGGACCCTTCTGAAAGCACCCAGACCCTTCTAGAGTCCCCCAGGACCCTTCTAAGAGCCCCCAGACGCTTCTATGGCCCCCCAGGACCCTTCGAAAAGCCCCCAGACCCTTCTAGAGCCCCCCAGGACCCTTCGAAAAGCCCCCTGACCTATCTAGAGCCCCCCAGGACCCTTCTGAAAGCCCCCTGACCATTCTAGAGTCCCCCAGGACCCTTCTAAAAGCCCCCAGACGCTTCTAGAGGCCCCCAGGACCCTTCTAAAAGCACCCAGACCCTTCTAGAGCCCACCTGGACCCTTCTAAAATCCCCCAGACCCTTCTAGACGCCCCCAGGACCCTTCTGAAAGCCCCCAGACCCTTCTAGAGGCCCCCGGGACCCTTCTAAAAGCCCCCAGACTCTTCTAGATCCCCCCTGGACCCTTCTATAAGCTCCCAGACCCTTCTAGAGCCCACCAGGTCCCTTCTAAAAGACCCCAGACAATTCTAGAGCCCCCCAGGACCCTTCTAAAAGTTCCCAGACTCTTCTAGAGGTCCCCAGGACCCTTCTAAAAGCCCCCAGACCCTTCTAGAGGCCCCCAGGACCATTCTAAAAGCTCCCAGACCCTTCTAGAGCCCCCCAGGACCCTTCTAAAAGCCCCCAGACCCTTCTAGAGGACGCCAGGACCCTTCTAAAAGCATCCAGACGCTTCTAGAGCCACCCAGGACCCTTCTAAATACCCCCAGACCCTTCTAGAGGCACCCAGGACCTTTCTAAAAGCCCCCAGACCCTTCTAGAGCCCCCCAGGACACTTCTAAAAGCCCCCAGGCCCTTCTAGAGGCCCCCAGGACCCTTCTAAAAGCCCCCAGACCCTTCTAGAGCCCCCCAGGACCATTCTAAAAGCCCCCAGATTATTCTAGAGCCCCCCAGGACCCTTCTAAAAGCCCCCAGATTCTTCTAGAGGATCCCAGGACCCTTCTAAAAGCCCCCAGACACTTCTAGAGCCCCCCAGGGTTTTCTAAAAGTTCCCAGACCATTCTAGAGTCCCCCAGGACCATTATAAAGCCCCCAGACCCATCTAGAAACCCCCAGGACCATTCTAAAAGCACCCAGACGCTTCTAGAGGCCCCCAGGACCCTTCTAAAAGCCCCCCGAACCTTCTAGAGGCCCCCAGGACCCTTCTAAAAGGCCCCAGACCCTTCCAGAGGCCCCCAGGACCCTTCTAAATGCTCCCAGACCCATCTAGAGGCCCCCAGGACCATTCTAAAAGCCCCCAGATCCTAATATAGACCCCCGGGACCCTTCTAAAAGCCCCCAGAGCCTTCTAAATACCCCCAGGACCCTTCTAAATGCCCATAGACCTTTCTAGAGTCCCCCAGGACCCATCTAAAAGCCCCCAGACCCTTCTAGAGCCCACCAGGACCATTCTAAAAGCCCCCAGACTATTCTAGAGGCCCTCAGGACCATTCTAAAAGCCCCCAGACCCTTCTAGAGCCCCCCAGGACCCTTCTAATAGCCAGCAGACCCTTCTAGAGGCACCCCGGACCCTTCTAAAAGACCTCAGACGCTTCTAGAGCAACCCAGGACCATTCTAAAAGCCCCCAGACCCTTCTAGAGGTCCCCAGGTCCCGTCTAAATGCCCCCAGACTATTCTAGAGGCCCCCAGGAACCTTCTAAAAGCCCCCAGACCCTTCCAGAGCCCACCAGGACCCTTCGAAAAGCCCCCAGACCATTCTAGATCCCCCCAGGATCCTTCTGAAAGCCCCCTGACCATTCTCGAGTCCCCTACGACCCTTCTAAAAGCCCCCAGACCGTTCTAGAGCCCCCAGGACCCTTCGAAAAGCCCCCAGACCCTTCTAGATGTCCCCAGGACCCTTCTAAAAGCACCCAGACCCTTCTAGAGTCCCCTAGGACTCTTCTAAAAGCACCCAGACCCTTCTAGATGCCCCCATGACCCTTCTAAAAGGCCCCAGACCCTTCTAGAGGCCCCCAGGACCCTTCTAAAAGTCCCCAGACACTTCTAGAGCCCCCAGGACCCTTCCAAAAGCCCCCAGACCCTTCTAGAGCCCCCCTGGACCCTTATAAATGCCCCCAGACCCTTCTAGAGGCACCCAGGACCTTTCTAAAAGCCCCCAGACCCTTCTAGAGGCCCCCAGGACCCTTCTAAAAGCCCCCAGACTATTCTAGATCCCACTGGACCCTTCTAAAAGCTCCCAGACCCTTCTAGAGCCCTCCAGGACCCTTCTAAAAGCCCCCAGACACTTCTAGAGCCCCCCAGGACCCTTCTAAAAGCCCCCAGACCCTTCTAGAGGCCCCCAGGACCATTCTAAATGCCCCCAGACCCTTCTAGAGGCCCCCAGGACCCTTTTAAAAGCCCCCAGAACCTTCTAGAGCCCCCAGGACCCTTCTAAAAGGCCCCAGACCCTTCTAGAGGCCCCCGGGACCCTTCCAAATGCCCCCAGACCCTTCTAGAGGCCCCCAGGACCCTTCTAATAGCCCCCAGACCCTTCTAGAGGACCCCGGGACCCTTCTAAAAGCACCCGGACCCTTCTAGATGCCCCCAGGACCCTTCTAAAAGCCCCCAGACCCTTCTAGAGGCCCACAGGACCCTTCTAAAAGCACCCAGACCCTTCTAGAGGTCCCCAGGACCCTTCTAAAAGACCCCAGATCATTCTAGAGGTCCCCAGGACCCTTCTAAAAGCCCCCAGACCCTTCTAGAGGCCCCCAGGACCATTCTAAAAGTCCCTAGAGCCTTCTAGCGGCCCCCAGGACCCTTCTAATAGCCCCAGACCCTTCTAGAGCCCCCCAGGACCCTTCTAAAAGGCCCCAGACCCTTCCAGAGGCACCCAGGACCATTCTAAATGCTCCCAGACCCATCTAGAGGCCCCCAGGACCATTCTAAAAGCCCCCAGACCCTAATAGAGACCCCCGGGACCCTTCTAAAAGCCCCCAGAGCCTTCTAAATACCCCCAGGACCCATCTAAAAGCCCCCAGACCCTTCTAGAGCCTACCAGGACCATTCTAAAAGCACCCAGATTATTCTAGAGGCCCCCAGGACCATTCTAAAAGCCCCCAGACCCTTCTAGAGCCCCCCAGGACCCTTCTAATAGCCCCCAGACCCTTCTAGAGGCACCCCGGACCCTTCTAAAAGCCCCCAGACGCTTCTAGAGCCACCCAGGACCATTCTAAAAGCCCCCAGACCCTTCTAGATGCCCCCAGGACCCTTCTAAAAGCACCCAGACCCTTCTAGAGTCCCCCAGGACCCTTCTAAAAGCACCCAGACCCTTCTAGATGCCCCCATGACCCTTCTAAAAGGCCCCAGACCCTTCTAGAGGCCCCCAGGACCCTTCTAAAAGCTCCCAGACACTTCTAGAGCCCCCCAGGACCCTTCCAAAAGCCCCCAGACCCTTCTAGAGCCCCCCTGGACCCTTATAAATGACCCCAGACCCTTCTAGATGCCCCCAGGACCTTTCTAAAAGCCCCCAGACCCTTCTAGAGCCCCCCAGGACCCTTCTAAAAGCCCCCAGACTATTCTAGATCCCACTGGACCCTTCTAAAAGCTCCCAGACCCTTCTAGAGCCCCCCAGGACCCTTCTAAAAGCCCCCAGACAATTCTAGAGCCCCCCAGGACCCTTCTAAAAGATCCCAGACCCTTCTAGAGCCCCCCAGGACCCTTCTAAAAGCCCCCAGACCCTTCTAGAGGCACCCAGGACCATTCTAAATGCCCCCAGACCCTTCTAGAGGCCCCCAGGACCCTTTTAAAAGCCCCCAGAACCTTCTAGAGCCCCCCAGGACCCTTCTAAAAGGCCCCAGACCCTTCTAGAGGCCCCCGGGACCCTTCCAAATGCCCCCAGACCCTTCTAGAGGCCCCCAGGACCCTTCTAAAAGCCCCCAGACCCTTCTAGAGGACCCCGGGACCCTTCTAAAAGCACCCGGACCCTTCTAGATGCCCCCAGGACCCTTCTAAAAGCCCCCAGACCCTTCTAGAGGCCCACAGGACCCTTCTAAAAGCACCCAGACCCTTCTAGAGGTCCCCAGGACCCTTCTAAAAGCCCCCAGACCCTTCTAGAGGCCCCCAGGACCATTCTAAAAGCCCCCAGACCCTTCTAGAGCCCCCCAGGACCCTTCTAAAAGCCCCCAGACCCTTCTAGAGGACCCCAGGACCCTTCTAAAAGCCCCCAGACCCTTCTAGAGCCACCCAGGACCCTTCTAAAAGCCCCCAGACCCTTCTAGAGGCCCCCAGGACCATTCTAAAAGTCCCTAGAGCCTTCTAGAGGCCCCCAGGACCCTTCTAAAAGCCCCCAGACCCTTCTAGAGCCCCCCAGGACCCTACTAAAAGCCCCCAGGCCTTTCTAGAGGCCCCCAGGACCCTTCTAAAAGCCCCCAGACCCTTCTAGAGCCCCCCAGGACCCTTCTAAAAGCCCCCAGATTCTTCTAGAGCCCCCCAGGACCCTTCTAAAAGCCCCCAGACCCATCTAGAGGACCCCAGGACCCTTCTAAAAGCCCCCAGATTCTTCTAGATCCCCCCAGGACCCTTCTAAAAGCCCCCAGACCCTTCTAGAGGCCCCCAGGACCCTTCTAAAAGCCCCCAGACCCTTCTAGAGGTCCCCAGGACCTTTCAAAAAGCCCCCAGACCCTTTTAGAAGCCCCCGGGAACCTTCTAAAAGCCCCCAGACGCTTCTAGAGCCCCCCAGGACCCTTCTAAAAGCCCCCAGACCCTTTTAGAGCCCCCCAGGACCCTTCTAAAAGCCCCCAGACCCTTCTAGAGCCCCCCAGGACCCTTCTAAAAGCCCCCAGACCCTTCTAGACCTCCCCAGGACCCTTCTAAAAGACCCCAGACCCTTCTAGAGCCCACCAGGTCCATTCTAAAACCCCTCAGACCCTTCTAGAGTCCCCCAGGACCATTCTAAAATCCCCCAGACCGTTCTAGACGCCCCCGGGACCCTTCTAAAAGCCCCCAGACCCTTCTAGAAACCCCCAGGACCATTCTAAAAGCCCCCAGACCGTTCTAGAGCTCCCCAGGACCCTTCTAAAAGCCCCCAGACCCTTCTAGAGGCCCCCAGGACCCTTCTAAAAGGCCCCAGACCCTTCTAGAGGCCCCCAGGTCCCTTCTAAATGCTCCCAGACCCTTCGAGAGTCCCCCAGGACCATTCTAAAAGCACCAGGCCCTTCTAGAGTCCCCCAGGACCCTTCTAAAAGCCCCCAGACGCTTCTAGAGCCACCCAGGACCCTTCTAAAAGCCCCCAGACCCTTCTAGAGGCCCCCAGGATCCTTCTAAAAGCCCCCAGACCCTTCTAGAGGCCCCCAGGACCATTCTAAAAGACCCCAGGCCTTCTAGAGGCCCCCAGGACCCTTCTAAAAGCCCCCAGACCCTTCTAGAGCCCCCAGGACCCTTCTAAAAGCCCCCAGATTCTTCTAGAGCCCCCCAGGACCCTTCTAAAAGCTCCCAGACCATTCTAGAGCACCCCAGGACCCTTCAAAAGCCCCAGACCCTTCTAGAGGCCACCAGGACCCTTCTAAAAGCCCCCAGACACTTCTAGAGCCCCCCAGGACCCTTCTAAAAGTTCCCAGACCCTTCTAGAGTCCCCCAGGACCCTTCTAAAAGCCCCCAGACCCTTCTAGAGCCCCCCAGGACCCTTCTAAAAGCCCCCAGACCCTTCTAGAGGCCGCCAGGACCCTTCTAAAAGCACCCAGACCCTTCTAGAGGTCCCCAGGACCATTCTAAAAGACCCCAGATTCTTTTTGATACCCCCGGGAACCTACTAAAAGCCCCCAGACCCTTCTAGAGGCCGCCAGGACCCTTCTAAAAGCCCCCAGACCCTTCTAGAGCCCACCAGGACCCTTCTAAAAGCCCCCAGACCCTTCTAGAGCCCCCCAGGACCCTTCTAAAAGCCCCCAGACCCTTCTAGACCTCCCCAGGACCCTTCTAAAAGATCCCAGAACATTCTAGATCCCCCCAGGACCATTCTAAAAGCCCCCAGACCCTTCTAGAGGCCCCCAGGACCCTTCTAAAAGCCCCCAGACCGTTCTAGACGCCCCCGGGACCCTTATAAAAGACACCAGACCCTTCTAGAGGTCCCCAGGACCCGTCTAAATGCACCCAGACTATTCTAGAGGCCCCCAGGAACCTTCTAAAAGCCCCCAGACTCTTCTAGAGGCCCCCAGGACCATTCTAAAAGTCCCTAGAGCCTTCTAGAGGCCCCCAGGACCCTTCTAAAAGCCCCCAGACCCTTCTAGAGCCCCCCAGGACCCTACTAAAAGCCCCCAGGCCTTTCTAGAGGCCCCCAGGACCCTTCTAAAAGCCCCCAGACCCTTCTAGAGCCCCCCAGGACCCTTCTAAAAGCCCCCAGATTCTTCTAGAGCCCCCCAGGACCCTTCTAAAAGCCCCCAGACCCATCTAGAGGACCCCAGGACCCTTCTAAAAGCCCCCAGATTCTTCTAGATCCCCCCAGGACCCTTCTAAAAGCCCCCAGACCCTTCTAGAGGCCCCCAGGACCCTTCTAAAAGCCCCCAGACCCTTCTAGAGGTCCCCAGGACCTTTCAAAAAGCCCCCAGACCCTTTTAGAAGCCCCCGGGAACCTTCTAAAAGCCCCCAGACGCTTCTAGAGCCCCCCAGGACCCTTCTAAAAGCCCCCAGACCCTTTTAGAGCCCCCCAGGACCCTTCTAAAAGCCCCCAGACCCTTCTAGAGCCCCCCAGGACCCTTCTAAAAGCCCCCAGACCCTTCTAGACCTCCCCAGGACCCTTCTAAAAGACCCCAGACCCTTCTAGAGCCCACCAGGTCCATTCTAAAACCCCTCAGACCCTTCTAGAGTCCCCCAGGACCATTCTAAAATCCCCCAGACCGTTCTAGACGCCCCCGGGACCCTTCTAAAAGCCCCCAGACCCTTCTAGAAACCCCCAGGACCATTCTAAAAGCCCCCAGACCGTTCTAGAGCTCCCCAGGACCCTTCTAAAAGCCCCCAGACCCTTCTAGAGGCCCCCAGGACCCTTCTAAAAGGCCCCAGACCCTTCTAGAGGCCCCCAGGTCCCTTCTAAATGCTCCCAGACCCTTCGAGAGTCCCCCAGGACCATTCTAAAAGCACCAGGCCCTTCTAGAGTCCCCCAGGACCCTTCTAAAAGCCCCCAGACGCTTCTAGAGCCACCCAGGACCCTTCTAAAAGCCCCCAGACCCTTCTAGAGGCCCCCAGGATCCTTCTAAAAGCCCCCAGACCCTTCTAGAGGCCCCCAGGACCATTCTAAAAGACCCCAGGCCTTCTAGAGGCCCCCAGGACCCTTCTAAAAGCCCCCAGACCCTTCTAGAGCCCCCCAGGACCCTTCTAAAAGCCCCCAGATTCTTCTAGAGCCCCCCAGGACCCTTCTAAAAGCTCCCAGACCATTCTAGAGCACCCCAGGACCCTTCAAAAGCCCCAGACCCTTCTAGAGGCCACCAGGACCCTTCTAAAAGCCCCCAGACACTTCTAGAGCCCCCCAGGACCCTTCTAAAAGTTCCCAGACCCTTCTAGAGTCCCCCAGGACCCTTCTAAAAGCCCCCAGACCCTTCTAGAGCCCCCCAGGACCCTTCTAAAAGCCCCCAGACCCTTCTAGAGGCCGCCAGGACCCTTCTAAAAGCACCCAGACCCTTCTAGAGGTCCCCAGGACCATTCTAAAAGACCCCAGATTCTTTTTGATACCCCCGGGAACCTACTAAAAGCCCCCAGACCCTTCTAGAGGCCGCCAGGACCCTTCTAAAAGCCCCCAGACCCTTCTAGAGCCCACCAGGACCCTTCTAAAAGCCCCCAGACCCTTCTAGAGCCCCCCAGGACCCTTCTAAAAGCCCCCAGACCCTTCTAGACCTCCCCAGGACCCTTCTAAAAGATCCCAGAACATTCTAGATCCCCCCAGGACCATTCTAAAAGCCCCCAGACCCTTCTAGAGGACCCCAGGACCCTTCTAAAAGCCCCCAGACCGTTCTAGACGCCCCCGGGACCCTTATAAAAGACACCAGACCCTTCTAGAGGTCCCCAGGACCCGTCTAAATGCACCCAGACTATTCTAGAGGCCCCCAGGAACCTTCTAAAAGCCCCCAGACTCTTCCAGAGCCCCCCAGGACCCTTCGAAAAGCCCCCAGACCCTTCTAGATCCCCCCAGGACCCTTCTGAAAGCCCCCTGACCATTCTTGAGTCCCCTACGACCCTTCTAAAAGCCCCCAGACCCTTCTAGAGCCCCCCTGGACCCTTATAAATGACCCCAGACCCTTCTAGAGGCCCCCAGGACCATTCTAAAAGCCCCCAGACCCTTCTAGAGGCCCCCAGGACCCTTCTAAAAGCCCCCAGACTATTCTAGATCCCCCCTGGACATTTATAAAAGCTCCCAGACCCTTCTAGAGCCCCCCAGGACCCTTCTAAAATCCCCCAGACACTTCTAGATCCCCCCAGGACCCTTCTAAAAGATCCCAGACCCTTCTAGAGCCCCCAGGACCATTCTAAAAGCACCCAGACCCTTCTAGAGGCCCCCAGGACCATTCTAAATGCATCCAGACCCTTCTAGAGGCCCCCAGGACCCTTCTAAAAGCCCCCAGAACCTTCTAGAGCCCCCCAGGACCCTTCTAAAAAGCCCCAGAGCCTTCTAGAGGCCCCCGGGACCCATCCAAATGCCACCAGACCCTTCTAGACGCCCCCAGGACCCTTCTAAAAGCCCCCAGACCCTTCTAGAGGACCCCGGGACCATTCTAAAACCACCCGGACCCTTCTAGATGCCCCCAGGACCCTTCTAAAAGCCCCCAGACCCTTCTAGAGGCCTACAGGACCCTTCTAAAAGCAACCAGACCCTTCTAGAGCCCACCAGGACCCTTCAAAAGGCCCCAAGACCCTTCTAGAGGCCCCCAGGACCATTCTAAAAGCTCCCAGACCCACCTAGAGCCCCCCAGGACCCTTCAAAAAGCCCCCAGATCCTTCTAGAGGCCCCCAGGACCCTTCTAAAAGCACCCAGACGCTTCTAGAGCCACCCAGGACCCTTCTAATAGCCCCCAGACCCTTCTAGAGGCCCCCAGGACCATTCTAAAAGTCCCTAGAGCCTTCTAGAGGCCCCCAGGACCATTCTAAAAGCCCCCAGACCCTTCTAGAGCCCCCCAGGACCCTTCTAAAAGCCCCCAGGCCCTTCTAGAGTCCCCCAGGACCCTTCTAAAAGCCCCCAGACCCTTCTAGAGCCCCCCAGGACCCTTCTAAAAGCCCCCAGATACTTCTAGAGCCCCCCAGGACCCTTCTAAAAGCCCCCAGACCCATCTAGAGGACCCCAGGACCCTTCTAAAAGCCCCCAGATTCTTCTAGAACCCCCCAGGACCCTTCTAAAAGCCCCCAGACCCTTCTAGAGGCCCCCAGGACCCTTCTAAAAGCCCCCAGACCCTTCTAGAGGTCCCCAGGACCCTTCTAAAAGCCCCCAGACCCTTTTAGAAGCCCCCGGGAACTATCTAAAAGCCCCCAGACGCTTCTAGAGCCCCCCAGGACCCTTCTAAAAGCCCCCAGACCCTTCTAGAGCCCCCCAGGCTCCTTCGAAAAGCCCCCAGACCCTTCTAGAGCCCCCCAGGACCCTTCTAAAAGCCCCCAGACCCTTCTAGAGGCCCCCAGGACCCTTCTAAAAGACCCCAGACCCTTCTAGAGCCCCCCAGGACCATTCTAAAAGCCCCCAGACCCTTCTAGAGTCCCCCAGGACCCTTCTAAAATCCCCCAGACCGTTCTAGACGCCCCCGGGACCCTTCTAAAAGACACCAGACGCTTCTACTAGCCCCCAGGACCCTTTTAAAAGCCCCCAGACCCTTCTAGAGGCCCCCAGGACCCTTCTAAAAGCACCCAGACCGTTCTAGAGCTCCCCAGGACCCTTCTAAAAGCCCCCAGACCCTTCTAGAGTCTCCCGGGACCATTCTAAAAGCCCCCTGACCCTTCTAGAGGCACCCAGGACCTTTCTAAAAGCCCCCAGACCCTTCTAGAGCTCCCCAGGACCCTTCTAAAAGCCCCCAGACCCTTCTAGAGTCTCCCGGGACCATTCTAAAAGCCCCCAGACCCTTCTAGAGGCCCCCAGGACCCTTCTAAAAGCCCCCAGACCGTTCTAGACGCCCCCGGGACCCTTATAAAAGACACCAGACCCTTCTAGAGGTCCCGAGGACCCGTCTAAATGCACCCAGACTATTCTAGAGGCCCCCAGGAACCTTCTAAAAGCCCCCAGACTCTTCCAGAGCCCCCCAGGACCCTTCGAAAAGCCCCCAGACCCTTCTAGATCCCCCCAGGACCCTTCTGAAAGCCCCCTGACCATTCTTGAGTCCCCTACGACCCTTCTAAAAGCCCCCAGACCCTTCTAGAGCCCCCCAGGACCCTTCGAAAAGCCCCCAGACCCTTCTAGATGCCCCCAGGACCCTTCTAAAAGCCCCCAGACCCTTCTAGAGCCCCCCAGGACCCTTCTAAAAGCCCCCAGACCCTTCTAGAGCCCCCCTGGACCCTTATAAATGACCCCAGACCCTTCTAGAGGCCCCCAGGACCATTCTAAAAGCCCCCAGACCCTTCTAGAGGCCCCCAGGACCCTTCTAAAAGCCCCCAGACTATTCTAGATCCCCCCTGGACCCTTATAAAAGCTCCCAGACCCTTCTAGAGCCCCCCAGGACCCTTCTAAAATCCCCCAGACACTTCTAGATCCCCCCAGGACCCTTCTAAAAGATCCCAGACCCTTCTAGAGCCCCCAGGACCATTCTAAAAGCCCCCAGACCCTTCTAGAGGCCCCCAGGACCATTCTAAATGCATCCAGACCCTTCTAGAGGCCCCCAGGACCCTTCTAAAAGCCCCCAGAACCTTCTAGAGCCCCCCAGGACCATTCTAAAAAGCCCCAGAGCCTTCTAGAGGCCCCCGGGACCCATCCAAATGCCCCCAGACCCTTCTAGACGCCCCCAGGACCCTTCTAAAAGCCCCCAGACCCTTCTAGAGGACCCCGGGACCATTCTAAAAGCACCCGGACCCTTCTAGATGCCCCCAGGACCCTTCTAAAAGCCCCCAGACCCTTCTAGAGGCCTACAGGACCCTTCTAAAAGCAACCAGACCCTTCTAGAGCCCACCAGGACCCTTCTAAAAGCCCCCAGACCCTTCTAGAGGCCCCCAGGACCATTCTAAAACCTCCCAGACCCACCTAGAGCCCCCCAGGACCCTTCAAAAAGCCCCCAGATCCTTCTAGAGGCCCCCAGGACCCTTCTAAAAGCACCCAGACGCTTCTAGAGCCACCCAGGACCCTTCTAATAGCCCCCAGACCCTTCTAGAGGCCCCCAGGACCATTCTAAAAGTCCCTAGAGCCTTCTAGAGGCCCCCAGGACCATTCTAAAAGCCCCCAGACCCTTCTAGAGCCCCCCAGGACCCTTCTAAAAGCCCCCAGGCCCTTCTAGAGGCCCCCAGGACCCTTCTAAAAGCCCCCAGACCCTTCTAGAGCCCCCCAGGACCCTTCTAAAAGCCCCCAGATACTTCTAGAGCCCCCCAGGACCCTTCTAAAAGCCCCCAGAGCCATCTAGAGGACCCCAGGACCCTTCTAAAAGCCCCCAGATTATTCTAGAACCCCCCAGGACCCTTCTAAAAGCCCCCAGACCCTTCTAGAGCCCCCCAGGCTCCTTCGAAAAGCCCCCAGACCCTGCTAGAGCCCCCCAGGACCCTTCTAAAAGCCCCCAGACCCTTCTAGACCTCCCCAGGACCCTTCTAAAAGACCCCAGACCCTTCTAGAGCCCCCCAGGACCATTCTAAAAGCCCCCAGACCCTTCTAGAGTCCCCCAGGACCCTTCTAAAATCCCCCAGACCGTTCTAGACGCCCCCGGGACCCTTCTAAAAGACACCAGACGCTTCTACTAGCCCCCAGGACCCTTTTAAAAGCCCCCAGACCCTTCTAGAGGCCCCCAGGACCCTTCTAAAAGCACCCAGACCGTTCTAGAGCTCCCCAGGACCCTTCTAAAAGCCCCCAGACCTTTCTAGAGTCTCCCGGGACCATTCTAAAAGCCCCCTGACCCTTCTAGAGGCCCCCAGGACCTTTCTAAAAGCCCCCAGACCCTTCTAGAGCCCCGCAGGACCCTTCTAAAAGCCCCCAGACCATTCTAGAGGCCCCCAGGACCCTTCTAAAAGCCCCCAGACCCTTCTAGAGGCCCCCAGGACCCTTCTAAAAGCCCCCAGACCCTTCTAAAGCCCCCCAGGACCCTTCTAAATGCCCCCAGATTCTTCTAGATCCCCCCTGGACCCTTCTAAAAGCTCCCAGACCCTTCTAGAGCCCCCCAGGACCCTTCTAAAAGCACCCAGACACTTCTAGAGCCCCCCAGGACCCTTCTAAAAGTTCCCAGACCCTTCTAGAGGTCCCCAGGACACTTCTAAATACCCCCAGACCCTACTAGAGGCCCCCAGGACCATTCTAAAAGCCCCCAGACCCTTCTAGAGCCCCCCAGGACCATTCTAAAAGCCCCCAGACCCTTCTAAAGGCCCCCAGGACCCTTCTAAAAGCCCCCAGACGCTTCTAGAGCCACCCAGGACCCTTCTATGAGCCCCCAGACCCTTCTAGAGGCCCCCAGGACCATTCTAAAAGCACCTAGACCCTTCTAGAGGCACCCAGGACCTTTCTAAAAGCCCCCAGACCCTTCTAGAGCCCCCCAGGACACTTCTAAAAGCCCCCAGGCCCTTCTAGAGGCCCCCAGGACCCTTCTAAAAGCCCCCAGACCCTTCTAGAGCCCCCCAGGACCATTCTAAAAGCCCCCAGATTATTCTAGAGCCCCCCAGGACCCTTCTAAAAGCCCCCAGATTCTTCTAGAGGATCCCAGGACCCTTCTAAAAGCCCCCAGACACTTCTAGAAACCCCCAGGACCATTCTAAAAGCACCCAGACGCTACTAGAGGCCCCCAGGACCCTTCTAAAAGCCCCCCGAACCTTCTAGAGGCCCCCAGGACCCTTCTAAAAGCACCCAGACCCTTCCAGAGGCCCCCAGGACCCTTCTAAATGCTCCCAGACCCATCTAGATGCCCCCAGGACCATTCTAAAAGCCCCCAGACCCTAATATAGACCCCCGGGACCCTTCTAAAAGCCCCCAGAGCCTTCTAAATACCCCCAGGACCCTTCTAAATGCCCCCAGACCCTTCTAGAGTCCCCCAGGACCCATCTAAAAGCCCCCAGACCCTTCTAGAGCCCACCAGGACCATTCTAAAAGCCCACAGACTATTCTAGAGGCCCCCAGGACCATTCTAAAAGCCCCCAGACCCTTCTAGAGCCCCCCAGGACCCTTCTAATAGCCAGCAGACCCTTCTAGAGGCACCCCGGACCCTTCTAAAAGACCCCAGACGCTTCTAGAGCAACCCAGGACCATTCTAAAAGCCCCCAGACCCTTCTAGAGGCCCCCAGGACCCTTCTAAAAGCCCCCAGACCCTTCTAAAGCCCCCCAGGACCCTTCTAAAAGCCCCCAGACCCTTCTAGAGGCCCCCAGGACCCTTCTAAAAGACCCCAGACCCATCTAGAGCCCCCCAGGACCCTTCTAAAGGTCCCCAGACCCTTCTAGAGGCCCCCAGGACCATTCTAAAAGCCCCCAGATTCCTCTAGATCCCCCCAGGACCCTTCTAAAAGCCCCTAGACCCTTCTAGAGGCCCCCAGGACCCTTCTAAAAGCCCCCAGACCCTTCTAGACCTCCCCAGGACCATTCTAAAAGACCCCAGATTCTTTTTGAGGCCCCCGGGAACCTACAAAAAGCCCCAAGACCCTTCTAGAGGCCGCCAGGACCCTTCTAAAAGCCCCCAGACCCTTCTAGACCTCCCCAGGACCCTTCTAAAAGATCCCAGAACATTCTAGATCCCCCCAGGACCATTCTAAAAGACCCCAAACCCTTCTAGAATCCCCCAGGACCCTTCTAAAAGCACCCAGACCGTTCTAGACGCCCCCGGGACCCTTCTAAAAGACACCAGACCCTTCTAGAGGTCCCCAGGTCCCGTCTAAATGCCCCCAGACTATTCTAGAGGCCCCCAGGAACCTTCTAAAAGCCCCCAGACCCTTCCAGAGCCCACCAGGACCCTTCGAAAAGCCCCCAGACCATTCTAGATCCCCCCAGGATCCTTCTGAAAGCCCCCTGACCATTCTCGAGTCCCCTACGACCCTTCTAAAAGCCCCCAGACCGTTCTAGAGCCCCCCAGGACCCTTCGAAAAGCCCCCAGACCCTTCTAGATGTCCCCAGGACCCTTCTAAAAGCACCCAGACCCTTCTAGAGTCCCCTAGGACTTTTCTAAAAGCACCCAGACCCTTCTAGATACCCCCATGACCCTTCTAAAAGCCCCCAGACCCTTCTAGAGGCCCCCAGGACCCTTCTAAAAGCCCCCAGACACTTCTAGAGCCCCCCAGGACCCTTCCAAAAGCACCCAGACCCTTCTAGAGCCCCCCTGGACCCTTATAAATGCCCCCAGACCCTTCTAGAGGCACCCAGGACCTTTCTAAAAGCCCCCAGACCCTTCTAGAGGCCCCCAGGACCCTTCTAAAAGCCCCCAGACTATTCTAGATCCCACTGGACCCTTCTAAAAGCTCCCAGACCCTTCTAGAGCCCCCCAGGACCCTTCTAAAAGACCCCAGACACTTCTAGAGCCCCCCAGGACCCTTCTAAAAGATCCCAGACCCTTCTAGAGCCCCCCAGGACCCTTCTAAAAGCCCCCAGACCCTTCTAGAGGCACCCAGGACCATTCTAAATGCCCCCAGACCCTTCTAGAGGCCCCCAGGACCCTTTTAAAAGCCCCCAGAACCTTCTAGAGCCCCCCAGGACCCTTCTAAAAGGCCCCAGACCCTTCTAGAGGCCCCCGGGACCCTTCCAAATGCACCCAGACCCTTCCAGAGGCCCCCAGGACCCTTCTAAAAGCCCCCAGACCCTTCTAGAGGACCCCGGGACCCTTCTAAAAGCACCCGGACCCTTCTAGATGCCCCCAGGACCCTTCTAAAAGCCCCCAGACCCTTCTAGAGGCCCACAGGACCCTTCTAAAAGCACACAGACCCTTCTAGAGGTCCCCAGGACCCTTCTAAAAGCCCCCAGACCCTTCTAGAGGTCCCCAGGACCCTTCTAAAAGCACCCAGACCCTTCTAGAGGCCCCCAGGACCATTCTAAAAGCCCCCAGACCCTTCTAGAGCCCCCCAGGACCCTTCTAAAAGCCCCCAGACCCTTCTAGACCCCCCCAGGACCCTTCTAAAAGCCCCCAGACCGTTCTAGAGGACCCCAGGACCCTTCTAAAAGCCCCCAGACCCTTCTAGAGCCACCAAGGACCCTTCTAAAAGCCCCCAGATTCTTCTAGAGCCCCCCAGGACCCTTCTAAAAGCCCCCAGACCCATCTAGAGGACCCCAGGACCCTTCTAAAAGCCCCCAGGCCCTTCTAGAGGACCCCAGGACCCTTCTAAAAGCCCCCAGACCCTTCTAGAGCCCCCCAGGACCCTTCTGAGAGCACCCAGATTCTTCTAGAGCCCCCCAGGACCCTTCTAAAAGCCCCCAGACCCATCTAGAGGACCCCAGGACCCTTCTAAAAGCCCCCAGATTCTTCTAGATCCCCCCAGGACCCTTCTAAAAGCCCCCAGACCCTTCTAGAGGCCCCCAGGACCCTTCTAAAAGCCCCCAGACCCTTCTAGAGGTCCCCAGGACCCTTCAAAAAGCCCCCAGACCCTTTTAGAAGCCCCCGGGAACTATCTAAAAGCCCCCAGACGCTTCTAGAGCCCCCCAGGACCCTTCTAAAAGCCCCCAGACCCTTCTAGAGCCCCCCAGGACCCTTCTAAAAGCCCCCAGACCCTTCTAGAGCCCCCAAGGACCCTTCTAAAAGCCCCCAGACCCTTCTAGACCTCCCCAGGACCCTTCTAAAAGACCCCAGACACTTCTAGAGCCCCCCAGGTCCATTCTAAAACCCCCCAGACCCTTCTAGAGTCCCCCAGGACCCTTCTAAAATCCCCCAGACCGTTCTAGACGCCCCTGGGACCCTTCTAAAAGCCCCCAGACCCTTCTAGAAACCCCCAGGACCATTCTAAAAGCCCCCAGGCCCTTCTAGATGCCCCCAGGACCCTTCTAAAAGCCCCCAGACCCTTCTAGAGGCCCCCAGGACCCTTCTAAAAGGCCCCAGACCCTTCTAGAGGCCCCCAGGTCCCTTCTAAATGCTCCCAGAACCATCTAGAGGCCCCCAGGACCCTTCTAAAAGCCCCCAGACCCTTCTAGAGATCCCCGGGACCCTTCTAAAAGCCCCCAGAACCTTCTAGAGCCCACCAGGACCATTCTAAAAGCCCCCAGACCCTTCTAGAGGCCCCCAGGACCATTCTAAAAGCCCCCAGACCCTTCTAGAGTCCCCCAGGACCATTCTAAAAGCACCAGGCCCTTCTAGAGTCCCCCAGGACCCTTCTAAAAGCCCCCAGACGCTTCTAGAGCCACCCAGGACCCTTCTAAAAGCCCCCAGACCCTTCTAGAGGCCCCCAGGACCATTCTAAAAGCCCCCAGACCCTTCTAGAGGCCCCCAGGATCCTTCTAAAAGCCCCCAGACCCTTCTAGAGCCCCCCAGGACCCTTCTAAAAGACCCCAGGCCCTTCTAGAGGCCCCCAGGACCCTTCTAAAAGCCCCAGACCCTTCTAGAGCCCCCCAGGACCCCTTCTAAAAGCCCCCAGATTCTTCTAGAGCCCCCCAGGACCCTTCTAAAAGCTCCCAGACCCTTCCAGAGCACCCCAGGACCCTTCAAAAGCCCCCAGACCCTTCTAGAGGCCACCAGGACCCTTCTAAAAGCCCCCAGACACTTCTAGAGCCCCCCAGGACCCTTCTAAAATTTCCCAGACCCTTCTAGAGTCCCCCAGGACCCTTCTAAAAGCCCCCAGACCCTTCTAGAGCCCCCCAGGACCCTTCTAAAAGCCCCCAGACCCTTCTAGAGGCACCCAGGACCCTTCTAAAAGCACCCAGACCCTTCTAGAGGTCCCCAGGACCATTCTAAAAGACCCCAGATTCTTTTTGATGCACCGGGAACCTACTAAAAGCCCCCAGACCCTTCTAGAGGCCGCCAGGACCCTTCTAAAAGCCCCCAGACCCTTCTAGAGCCCACCAGGACCCTTCTAAAAGCCCCCAGACCCTTCTAGAGCCCCCAGGACCCTTCTAAAAGCCCCCAGACCCTTCTAGACCTCCCAGGACCCTTCTAAAAGATCCCAGAACATACTAGATCCCCCAGGACCATTCTAAAAGCCCCCAGACCCTTCTAGAGGCCCCCAGGACCCTTCTAAAAGCCCCCAGACCGTTCTAGACGCCCCCGGACCCTTATAAAAGATCCCAGACCCTTCTAGAGGTCCCCAGGACCCGTCTAAATGCACCCAGACTATTCTAGAGGCCCCCAGGAACCTTCTAAAAGCCCCCAGACTCTTCCAGAGCCCCCCAGGACCCTTCGAAAAGCCCCCAGACCCTTCTAGATCCCCCAGGACCCTTCTGAAAGCCCCCTGACCATTCTTGAGTCCCCTACGACCCTTCTAAAAGCCCCAGACCATTCTAGAGCCCCCCAGGACCCTTCGAAAAGCCCCCAGACCCTTCTAGATGCCCCCAGGACCCTTCTAAAAGACCCCAGACCCTTCTAGAGTCCCCTAGGACCCTTCTAAAAGCCCCCAGACCCTTCTAGAGCCCCCCTGGACCCTTATAAATGACCCCAGACCCTTCTAGAGGCCCCCAGGACCATTCTAAAAGCCCCCAGACCCTTCTAGAGGCCCCCAGGACCCTTCTAAAAGCCCCCAGACTATTCTAGATCCCCCCTGGACCCTTATAAAAGCTCCCAGACCCTTCTAGAGCCCCCCAGGACCCTTCTAAAATCCCCCAGACACTTCTAGAGCCCCCCAGGACCCTTCTAAAAGCCCCCAGATTCTTCTAGAGCCCCCCAGGACCATTCTAAAAGCCCCCAGACCCTTCTAGAGGCCCCCAGGACCATTCTAAATGCATCCAGACCCTTCTAGATGCCCCCAGGACCCTTCTAAAAGCCCCCAGAACCTTCTAGAGCCCCCCAGGACCCTTCTAAAAAGCCCCAGACCCTTCTAGAGCCCCCCGGGACCCTTCCAAATGCCCCCAGACCCTTCTAGAGGCCCCCAGGACTATTCTAAAAGCTCCCAGACCCACCTAGAGCCCCCCAGGACCCTTCAAAAAGCCCCCAGATCCTTCTAGAGGCCCCCAGGACCCTTCTAAAAGCCCCCAGACGCTTCTAGAGCCACCCAGGACCCTTCTAATAGCCCCCAGACCCTTCTAGAGGCCCCCAGGACCATTCTAAAAGTCCCTAGAGCCTTCTAGAGGCCCCCAGGACCATTCTAAAAGCCCCCAGACCCTTCTAGAGCCCCCCAGGACCCTTCTAAAAGCCCCCAGGCCCTTCTAGAGGCCCCCAGGACCCTTCTAAAAGCCCCCAGACCCTTCTAGAGCCCCCCAGGACCCTTCTAAAAGCCCCCAGATACTTCTAGAGCCCCCCAGGACCCTTCTAAAAGCCCCCAGACCCATCTAGAGGACCCCAGGACCCTTCTAAAAGCCCCCAGATTCTTCTAGAACCCCCCAGGACCCTTCTAAAAGCCCCCAGACCCTTCTAGAGGCCCCCAGGACCCTTCTAAAAGCCCCCAGACACTTCTAGAGGTCCCCAGGACCCTTCTAAAAGCCCCCAGACCCTTTTAGAAGCCCCCGGGAACTATCTAAAAGCCCCCAGACGCTTCTAGAGCCCCCCAGGACCCTTCTAAAAGCCCCCAGACCCTTCTAGAGCCCCCCAGGCTCCTTCGAAAAGCCCCCAGACCCTTCTAGAGCCCCCCAGGACCCTTCTAAAAGCCCCCAGACCCTTCTAGACCTCCCCAGGACCCTTCTAAAAGCCCCCAGACCCTTCTAGAGCCCCCCAGGACCATTCTAAAAGCCCCCAGACCCTTCTAGAGTCCCCCAGGACCCTTCTAAAATCCCCCAGACCGTTCTAGACGCCCCCGGGACCCTTCTAAAAGACACCAGACGCTTCTACTAGCCCCCAGGACCCTTTTAAAAGCCCCCAGACCCTTCTAGAGGCCCCCAGGACCATTCTAAAAGCCCCCAGACCCTTCTAGAGCCCCCCAGGACAATTCTAATAGCCCCCAGACCCTTCTAGAGGCCCCCAGGACCCTTCTAAAAGCCCCCAGACGCTTCTAGAGGCCCCCGGGACCATTCTAAAAGCCCCCAGATTCTTCTAGAGCCCCCCAGGACCCTTCTAAAAGTCACCAGACCCTTCTAGAGGCCCCCAGGACCCTTCTAAAAGCCCCCAGACCCTTCTAGAGGACCCCAGGACCCTTCTAAAAGTCCCCAGACCCTTCTAGAGGCACCCAGGACACTTCTAAAAGGCCCCAGACCCTTCTAGAGGCCCCCAGGACCCTTCTAAATGCCCCCAGACCCTTCTAGAGGCCCCCAGGACCCTTCTAAAAGCCCCCAGACCCTTCTAGAGACCGCCGGTACCCTTCTAAATGCACCCAGGCGCTTCTAGAGTCCCCCAGGACCCTTCTAAAAGCCCCCAGACACTTCTAGAGCCCCCCAGGACACTTCTAAAAGCCCCCAGACCCTTCTAGAGCCCCCCAGGACCCTTCTAAAAGCCCCCAGACCCTTCTAGAAGCCCCCAGGACCCTTCTAAAAGCCCCCAGACCCATCTAGAGGTCCCCAGGACCCTTCTAAAAGCCCCCAGACCCTTTTAGAAGCACCAGGGAAACTTTTAAAAGCCCCCAGACCATTCTAGAGCCCCCCAGGACCCTTCTAAAAGCCCCCAGTCCCTTCTAGAGCCCCCCAGGACCCTTCTAAAAGCCCCCAGACCATTCTAGAGCTCCCCAGGACCCTTCTAAAAGTCCCCCGACCCTTCTAGACCTCCCCAGGACCATTCTAAAAGATCCCATACCCTTCTAGAGCCCCCCAGGACCCTTCTAAAAGCCCCCAGACCCATCTAGAGGACCCCAGGACCTTCTAAAAGCACCCAGACCCTTCTAGAGTCCCCCAGGACATATCTAAAAGCCCCCAGACCGTTCTAGACGCCCCCGGGACCCTTCTAAAAGACACCAGACCCATCTAGAGGCCCCCAGGACCCTTCTAAAAGCCCCCAGACCCTTCTAGAGGCCCCCAGGACCATTCTAAAAGCCCCCAGATTCTTCTAGATCCCCCCAGGACCCTTCTAAAGGCCCCCAGACCCTTCTAGAGCCCCCCAGGACCCTTCGAAAAGCCCCCAGACCCTTCTAGATGCCCCCAGGACCCTTCTAAAAGCCCCCAGACACTTCTAGAGTCCCTAGGACCATTCTAAAAGCCCCCAGACCCTTCTAGAGGCCCCCAGGACCCTTCTAAAAGGCCCCAGACCCTTCTAGAACCCCCCTGGACCCTTCTAAAAGCACCCAGACCCTTCTAGAGGCCCCCAGGACCCTTCTAAAAGCCCCCAGATTCTTCTAGAGCCCCCCAGGACCCTTCTAAAAGCCCCCAGACCCATCTAGAGGAACCCAGGACCCTTCTAAAAGATCCCATACCCTTCTAGAGGCCCCCAGGACCCTTCTAAAAGCCCCCAGACCCTTCTAGAGGCCCCCAGGACCATTCTAAAAGCCCCCAGACCCTTCTAGAGGCCCCCAGGACCCTTCTAAAAGCCCCCAGACCCTTCTAGAGGCCCCCAGGACCATTCTAAAAGCCCGCAGACCCTTCTAGAGGCCCCCAGGACCCTTCTAAAAGCCCCCAGACCCTTCTAGAGCCCCCCAGGACCCTTCTAAAAGCCCCTAGGCCCTTCTAGATGCATCCAGGACCCTTCTAAAAGCCCGCAGACCCTTCTAGAGGCCCCCAGGACCCTTCTAAAAGCCCCCAGATTCTTCTAGAGCCCCCCAGGACCCTTCTAAAAGCCCCCAGACCCATCCAGAGGACGCCAGGACCCTTCTAAAAGCCCCCAGACCCTTCTAGAGCCCCCCAGGACCCTTCTAAAAGACTCCAGACCCTTCTAGAGGCCCCCAGGACCCTTCTAAAAGACCCCAGACCTTTCTAGAGGTCCCCAGGACCCTTCTAAAAGCCCCCAGACCCTTTTAGAAGCCCCCGGGAACCTTCTAAAAGCCCCCAGACGCTTCTAGAGCCCCCCAGGACCCTTCTAAAAGCCCCCAGACCCTTCGAGAGCCCCCCAGGACCCTTCTAAAAGACCCCAGACCCTTCTAGACCTCCCCAGGACCCTTCTAAAAGCTCCCAGACCCTTCGAGAGCCCCCCAGGACCCTTCTAAAAGACCCCCGACCCTTCTAGACCTCCCCAGGACCCTTCTAAAAGCCCCAGACCCTTCTAGAGCCCACCAGGACCCTTCTAAAAGCCCCCAGACCCTTCTAGAGCCCCCCAGGACCCTTCTAAAAGCCCCCAGACCCTTCTAGAGTCCCCCAGGACCCTTCTAAAATCCCCCAGACCGTTCTAGAGCTCCCCAGGACCCTTCTAAAAGACACCAGACCCTTCTAGTAGCCCCCAGGACCCTTCCAAAAGGCCCCAGACCCTTCTAGAACCCCCCTGGACCCTTCTAAAAGCCCCCAGACCCTTCTAGAGGCCCCCAGGACCCTTCTAAAAGCCCCCAGACCCTTCTAGAGGCCCCCAGGACCCTTCTAAAAGCCCCCAGACCCTTCTAGAGCCCCCCAGGACCCTTCTAAAAGCCCCCAGATTCTTCTAGAGCCCCCCAGGACCCTTCTAAAAGCCCCCAGACCCATCTAGAGGACCCCAGGACCCTTCTAAAAGATCCCATACCCTTCTAGAGTCCCCCAGGACCCTTCTAAAAGCCCCCAGACCCTTCTAGAGGCCCCCAGGATCATTCTAAAAGCCCCCAGACCTTTCTAGAGGCCCCCAGGACCCTTCTAAAAGCCCCCAGACCATTCTAGAGTCCCCAGGACCATTCTAAAAGCCCCTAGACCCTTCTAGAGGCCCCCAGGACCCTTCTAAAAGACCCCAGACCCTTCTAGAGCCCCCCAGGACCCTTCTAAAAGCCCCTAGGCACTTCTAGATGCCCCCAGGACCCTTCTAAAAGCCCCCAGACCATTCTAGAGTCCCCAGGACCATTCTAAAAGCCCCTAGACCCTTCTAGAGGCCCCCAGGACCCTTCTAAAAGACCCCAGACCCTTCTAGAGTCCCCCAGGACCCTTCTAAAAGCCCCTAGGCACTTCTAGATGCCCCCAGGACCCTTCTAAAAGCCCGCAGACCCTTCTAGAGGCACCCAGGACCCTTCTAAAAGCCCCCAGATTCTTCTAGAGCCCCCCAGGACCCTTCTAAAAGCCCCCAGACCCATCCAGAGGACGCCAGGACCATTCTAAAAGCCCCCAGACCCTTCTAGAGCCCCCCAGGACCATTCTAAAAGCCCCCAGACCCTTCGAGAGCCCCCCAGGACCCTTCTAAAATCCCCCAGACCCTTCTAGAGCCCCCCAGGACCCTTCTAAAAGACCCCAGACCCTTCTAGACCTCCCCAGGACCCTTCTAAAAGACCCTAGACCCTTCTAGAGCCCCCCAGGACCATTCTAAAAGCCCCCAGACCCTTCTAGAGTCCCCCAGGACCCTTCTAAAATCGCCCAGACCGTTCTAGACGCCCCCGGGACCCTTCTAAAAGACACCAGACCCTTCTAGTAGCCCCCAGGACCCTTCTAAAACCCACAGACCCTTCTAGAGGCCCCCAGGACCCTTCTAAAAGCCCCCAGACCGTTCTAGAGCTCCCCAGGACCCTTCTAAAAGCCCCCAGACCCTTCTAGAGGCGCCCGAGACCATTCTAAAAGCCCCCAGACCCTTCTAGAGGCCCCCAGGACCTTTCTAAAAGCCCCCAGACCCTTCTAGAGCCCCGCATTACCCTTCTAAAAGCCCCCAGACAATTCTAGAGTCCCCCAGGACCCTTCTAAAAGCCCCCAGACTATTCTAGAGGCACCCAAGACCCTTCTAAAAGCCCCCAGACCCTTCGAGAGCCCCCCAGGACCCTTCTAAAATCCCCCAGACCCTTCTAGAGCCCCCCAGGACCCTTCTAAAAGACCCCAGACCCTTCTAGACCTCCCCAGGACCCTTCTAAAAGACCCTAGACCCTTCTAGAGCCCCCCAGGACCATTCTAAAAGCCCCCAGACCCTTCTAGAGTCCCCCAGGACCCTTCTAAAATCGCCCAGACCGTTCTAGACGCCCCCGGGACCCTTCTAAAAGACACCAGACCCTTCTAGTAGCCCCCAGGACCCTTCTAAAACCCACAGACCCTTCTAGAGGCCCCCAGGACCCTTCTAAAAGCCCCCAGACCGTTCTAGAGCTCCCCAGGACCCTTCTAAAAGCCCCCAGACCCTTCTAGAGGCGCCCGAGACCATTCTAAAAGCCCCCAGACCCTTCTAGAGGCCCCCAGGACCTTTCTAAAAGCCCCCAGACCCTTCTAGAGCCCCGCATTACCCTTCTAAAAGCCCCCAGACAATTCTAGAGTCCCCCAGGACCCTTCTAAAAGCCCCCAGACTATTCTAGAGCCACCCAAGACCCTTCTAAAAGCCCCCAGACCCTTCTAGAGCCCCCCAGGACCCTTCTAAATGCCCCTAGACTCTTCTAGATCCCCCCTGGACCCTTCTAAAAGCTCCCAGACCCTTCTAGAGCCCCCCAAGACCCTTCTAAAAGACCCCAGACACTTCTAGAGCCCCCCAGGACCCATCTAAAGGTTCCCAGACCCTTCTAGAGCACCCCAGGACCCTTCTAAAAGCCCCCAGACCCTTCTAGAGGCCCCCAGGACCATTCTAAAAGTCCCCAGACCCTTCTAGAGGCCCCCAGGACCATTCTAAAAGCACCCAGACCCTTCTAGAGCCCACCAGGACCCTTCTAAAAGCCCCCAGACCCTTCTAGAGGCCCCCAGGACCATTCTAAAAGCCCCCAGACCCTTCTAGAGCCCCCCAGGACCCTTCTAAAAGCCCCCAGACCCTTCCAGAGGCCCCCAGGACCCTTCTAAAAGATCCCAGACGCTTCTAGAGCCACCCAGGACCCTTCTAAAAGCCCCCAGACCCTTCTAGAGGCCCCCAGGACCATTCTAAAAGCCACCGGACCCTTCTAGAGGCCCCCAGGACCCTTCTAAAAGCACCCAGACGCTTCTAGAGCCACCCAGGACCCTTCTAAAAGCCCCCAGACCCTTCTAGAGGCACCCAGGACCATTCTAAAAGCCCCTAGACCCTTCTAGAGGCATCCAGGACCATTCTAAAAGCCCCCAGACCCTTCTAGAGCCCCCCAGGACCCTTCTAAAAGCCCCCAGACCCTTCCAGAGGCCCCCAGGACCCTTCTAAAAGATCCCAGACGCTTCTAGAGCCACCCAGGACCATTCTTAAAGCCAGCAGACCCTTCTAGAGCCCCCCAGGACCATTCTAAAAGCACCCAGACCCTTCTAGAGCCCACCAGGACCCTTCTAAAAGCCCCCAGACCCTTCTAGAGGCCCCCAGGACCATTCTAAAAGCCCCCAGACCCTTCTAGAGCCCCCCAGGACCCTTCTAAAAGCCCCCAGACCCTTCCAGAGGCCCCCAGGACCCTTCTAAAAGATCCCAGACGCTTCTAGAG
Source organism: Clamator glandarius (assembly GCA_033459285.1). Classification (NCBI taxonomy): domain Eukaryota; kingdom Metazoa; phylum Chordata; class Aves; order Cuculiformes; family Cuculidae; genus Clamator; species Clamator glandarius. Next base: position 12,498 of record JAUNZM010001888.1, on the reverse strand, counting down.
CCACCCAGGACCCTTCTAAAAGCCCCCAGACCCTTCTAGAGGCCCCCAGGACCATTCTAAAAGCCACCGGACCCTTCTAGAGGCCCCCAGGACCCTTCTAAAAGCACCCAGACGCTTCTAGAGCCACCCAGGACCCTTCTAAAAGCCCCCAGACCCTTCTAGAGGCACCCAGGACCATTCTAAAAGCCCCTAGACCCTTCTAGAGGCATCCAGGACCCTTCTAAAAGCCCCCAGACCCTTCTAGAGCCCCCCAGGACCCTTCTAAAAGACCCCAGGCGCTTCTAGAGTCCCCCAGGACCCTTCTAAAAGCCCCCAGACGCTTCTAGAGCCCCCCAGGACACTTCTAAAAGCCCCCAGATTCTTCTAGAGCCCCCCAGGACCTTTCTAAAAGCCCCCAGACCCATCTAGAGGTCCCCAGGACCTTCTAAAAGCACCCAGACCCTTCTAGAGCCCCCCAGGACCCTTCTAAAAGCCCCCAGACCCTTCTAGAAGCCCCCAGGACCCTTCTAAAAGCCCCCAGACCCTTCTAGAGGTCCCCAGGACCCTTCTAAAAGCCCCCAGACCCTTTTAGAAGCACCAGGGAAACTTTTAAAAGCCCCCAGACCATTCTAGAGCCCCCCAGGACCCTTCTAAAAGCCCCCAGTCCCTTCTAGAGCCCCCCAGGACCCTTCTAAAAGCCCCCAGACCATTCTAGAGCCCCCAGGACCCTTCTAAAAGTCCCCCGACCCTTCTAGACCTCCCCAGGACCATTCTAAAAGATCCCATACCCTTCTAGAGCCCCCCAGGACCATTCTAAAAGCCCCCAGACCCTTCTAGAGTCCCCCAGGACCCTTCTAAAAGCCCCCAGACCGTTCTAGACGCCCCCGGGACCCTTCTAAAAGACACCAGACCCATCTAGAGGCCCCCAGGACCCTTCTAAAAGCCCCCAGACCCTTCTAGAGGCCCCCAGGACCCTTCTAAAAGCCCCCAGATTCTTCTAGATCCCCCCAGGACCCTTCTAAAAGCCCCCAGACCCTTCTAGAGCCCCCCAGGACCCTTCGAAAAGCCCCCAGACCCTTCTAGATGCCCCCAGGACCCTTCTAAAAGCCCCCAGACCCTTCTAGAGTCCCCTAGTACCCTTCTAAAAGCCCCCAGACCCTTCTAGAGGCCCCCAGGACCCTTTAAAAGGCCCCAGACCCTTCTAGAACCCCCCTGGACCCTTCTAAAAGCCCCCAGACCCTTCTAGAGGCCCCCAGGACCCTTCTAAAAGCCCCCAGATTCTTCTAGAGCCCCCCAGGACCCTTCTAAAAGCCCCCAGACCCATCTAGAGGAACCCAGGACCCTTCTAAAAGATCCCATACCCTTCTAGAGGCCCCCAGGACCCTTCTAAAAGCCCCCAGACCCTTCTAGAGGCCCCCAGGACCATTCTAAAAGCCCCCAGACCCTTCTAGAGGCACCCAGGACCCTTCTAAAAGCCCCCAGACCCTTCTAGAGGCCCCCAGGACCATTCTAAAAGCCCCCAGACCCTTCTAGAGGCCCCCAGGACCCTTCTAAAAGACCCCAGACACTTCTAGAGCCCCCCAGGACCCTTCTAAAGCCCCTAGGCCCATCTAGATGCCCCCAGGACCCTTCTAAAAGCCCGCAGACCCTTCTAGAGGCCCCCAGGACCCTTCTAAAAGCCCCCAGATTCTTCTAGAGCCCCCCAGGACCCTTCTAAAAGCCCCCAGACCCATCCAGAGGACGCCAGGACCCTTCTAAAAGCCCCCAGACCCTTCTAGAGCCCCCCAGGACCCTTCTAAAAGACTCCAGACCCTTCTAGAGGCCCCCAGGACCCTTCTAAAAGACCCCAGACCTTTCTAGAGGTCCCCAGGACCCTTCTAAAAGCCCCCAGACCCTTTTAGAAGCCCCCGGGAACCTTCTAAAAGCCCCCAGACGCTTCTAGAGCCCCCCAGGACCCTTCTAAAAGCCCCCAGACCCTTCGAGAGCCCCCCATTACCCTTCTAAAAGACCCCAGACCCTTCTAGACCTCCCCAGGACCCTTCTAAAAGCTCCCAGACCCTTCGAGAGCCCCCCAGGACCCTTCTAAAAGACCCCAGACCCTTCTAGACCTCCCCAGGACCCTTCTAAAAGCCCCAGACCCTTCTAGAGCCCACCAGGACCCTTCTAAAAGCCCCCAGACCCTTCTAGAGCCCCCCAGGACCCTTCTAAAAGACCCCAGACCCTTCTAGACCTCCCCAGGACCATTCTAAAAGACCCTAGACCCTTCTAGAGCCCCCCAGGACCATTCTAAAAGCCCCCAGACCCTTCTAGAGTCCCCCAGGACCCTTCTAAAATCCCCCAGACCGTTCTAGAGCTCCCCAGGACCCTTCTAAAAGACACCAGACCCTTCTAGTAGCCCCCAGGACCATTCTAAAAGCCCCCAGACCCTTCTAGAGGCACCCAGGACCCTTCTAAAAGCCCCCAGACCCTTCTAGAGGCCCCCAGGACCATTCTAAAAGCCCCCAGACCCTTCTAGAGGCCCCCAGGACCCTTCTAAAAGACCCCAGACCCTTCTAGAGCCCCCCAGGACCCTTCTAAAAGCCCCTAGGCCCATCTAGATGCCCCCAGGACCCTTCTAAAAGCCCGCAGACCCTTCTAGAGGCCCCCAGGACCCTTCTAAAAGCCCCCAGATTCTTCTAGAGCCCCCCAGGACCCTTCTAAAAGCCCCCAGACCCATCCAGAGGACGCCAGGACCCTTCTAAAAGCCCCCAGACCCTTCTAGAGCCCCCCAGGACCCTTCTAAAAGACTCCAGACCCTTCTAGAGGCCCCCAGGACCCTTCTAAAAGACCCCAGACCTTTCTAGAGGTCCCCAGGACCCTTCTAAAAGCCCCCAGACCCTTTTAGAAGCCCCCGGGAACCTTCTAAAAGCCCCCAGACGCTTCTAGAGCCCCCCAGGACCCTTCTAAAAGCCCCCAGACCCTTCGAGAGCCCCCCATTACCCTTCTAAAAGACCCCAGACCCTTCTAGACCTCCCCAGGACCCTTCTAAAAGCTCCCAGACCCTTCGAGAGCCCCCCAGGACCCTTCTAAAAGACCCCAGACCCTTCTAGACCTCCCCAGGACCCTTCTAAAAGCCCCAGACCCTTCTAGAGCCCACCAGGACCCTTCTAAAAGCCCCCAGACCCTTCTAGAGCCCCCCAGGACCCTTCTAAAAGACCCCAGACCCTTCTAGACCTCCCCAGGACCATTCTAAAAGACCCTAGACCCTTCTAGAGCCCCCCAGGACCATTCTAAAAGCCCCCAGACCCTTCTAGAGTCCCCCAGGACCCTTCTAAAATCCCCCAGACCGTTCTAGAGCTCCCCAGGACCCTTCTAAAAGACACCAGACCCTTCTAGTAGCCCCCAGGACCATTCTAAAAGCCCCCAGACCCTTCTAGAGGCACCCAGGACCCTTCTAAAAGCCCCCAGACCCTTCTAGAGGCCCCCAGGACCATTCTAAAAGCCCCCAGACCCTTCTAGAGGCCCCCAGGACCCTTCTAAAAGACCCCAGACCCTTCTAGAGCCCCCCAGGACCCTTCTAAAAGACCCTAGGCCCATCTAGATGCCCCCAGGACCCTTCTAAAAGCCCGCAGACCCTTCTAGAGGCCCCCAGGACCCTTCTAAAAGCCCCCAGATTCTTCTAGAGCCCCCCAGGACCCTTCTAAAAGCCCCCAGACCCATCCAGAGGACGCCAGGACCCTTCTAAAAGCCCCCAGACCCTTCTAGAGCCCCCCAGGACCCTTCTAAAAGACTCCAGACCCTTCTAGAGGCCCCCAGGACCCTTCTAAAAGACCCCAGACCTTTCTAGAGGTCCCCAGGACCCTTCTAAAAGCCCCCAGACCCTTTTAGAAGCCCCCGGGAACCTTCTAAAAGCCCCCAGACGCTTCTAGAGCCCCCCAGGACCCTTCTAAAAGCCCCCAGACCCTTCGAGAGCCCCCCAGGACCCTTCTAAAAGACCCCAGACCCTTCTAGACCTCCCCAGGACCCTTCTAAAAGCTCCCAGACCCTTCGAGAGCCCCCCAGGACCCTTCTAAAAGACCCCAGACCCTTCTAGACCTCCCCAGGACCATTCTAAAAGACCCTAGACCCTTCTAGAGCCCCCCAGGACCATTCTAAAAGCCCCCAGACCCTTCTAGAGTCCCCCAGGACCCTTCTAAAATCCCCCAGACCGTTCTAGAGCTCCCCAGGACCCTTCTAAAAGACACCAGACCCTTCTAGTAGCCCCCAGGACCCTTCCAAAAGGCCCCAGACCCTTCTAGAACCCCCCTGGACCCTTCTAAAAGCCCCCAGACCCTTCTAGAGGCCCCCAGGACCCTTCTAAAAGCCCCCAGACCCTTCTAGAGGCCCCCAGGACCCTTCTAAAAGCCCCCAGACCCTTCTAGAGCCCCCCAGGACCCTTCTAAAAGCCCCCAGATTCTTCTAGAGCCCCCCAGGACCCTTCTAAAAGACCCCAGACCCATCTAGAGGACCCCAGGACCCTTCTAAAAGATCCCATACCCTTCTAGAGTCCCCCAGGACCCTTCTAAAAGCCCCCAGACCCTTCTAGAGGCCCCCAGGATCATTCTAAAAGCCCCCAGACCTTTCTAGAGGCCCCCAGGACCCTTCTAAAAGCCCCCAGACCATTCTAGAGTCCCCAGGACCATTCTAAAAGCCCCTAGACCCTTCTAGAGGCCCCCAGGACCCTTCTAAAATACCCCAGACCCTTCTAGAGCCCCCCAGGACCCTTCTAAAAGCCCCTAGGCACTTCTAGATGCCCCCAGGACCCTTCTAAAAGCCCGCAGACCCTTCTAGAGGCACCCAGGACCCTTCTAAAAGCCCCCAGATTCTTCTAGAGCCCCCCAGGACCCTTCTAAAAGCCCCCAGACCCATCCAGAGGACGCCAGGACCCTTCTAAAAGCCCCCAGACCCTTCTAGAGCCCCCCAGGACCCTTCTAAAAGACCCCAGACCTTTCTAGAGGTCCCCAGGACCCTTCTAAAAGCCCCCAGACCCTTTTAGAAGCCCCCGGGAACCTTCTAAAAGCACCCAGACGCTTCTAGAGCCCCCCAGGACCCTTCTAAAATCCCCCAGACCCTTCGAGAGCCCCCCAGGACCCTTCTAAAAGCCCCCAGACCCTTCTAGAGCCCCCCAGGACCCTTCTAAAAGACCCCAGACCCTTCTAGACCTCCCCAGGACCTTTCTAAAAGACCCTAGACCCTTCTAGAGTCCCCCAGGACCATTCTAAAAGCCCCCAGACCCTTCTAGAGTCCCCCAGGACCCTTCTAAAATTCCCCAGACCGTTCTAGACGCCCCCGGGACCCTTCTAAAAGACACCAGACCCTTCTAGTAGCCCCCAGGACCCTTCTAAAAGCCCACAGACCCTTCTAGAGGCCCCCAGGACCCTTCTAAAAGGCCCCAGACCCTTCTAGAACCCCCCTGGACCCTTCTAAAAGCACCCAGACCCTTCTAGAGGCCCCCAGGACCCTTCTAAAAGCCCCCAGATTCTTCTAGAGCCCCCCAGGACCCTTCTAAAAGCCCCCAGACCCATCTAGAGGAACCCAGGACCATTCTAAAAGCCCCCAGACCCTTCTAGAGGCCCCCAGGACCCTTCTAAAAGACCCCAGACCTTTCTAGAGGTCCCCAGGACCTTTCTAAAAGCCCCCAGACCCTTCTAGACCTCCCCAGGACCATTCTAAAAGACCCTAGACCCTTCTAGAGCCCCCCAGGACCATTCTAAAAGCCCCCAGACCCTTCTAGAGTCCCCCAGGACCCTTCTAAAATCCCCCAGACCGTTCTAGAGCTCCCCAGGACCCTTCTAAAAGACACCAGACCCTTCTAGTAGCCCCCAGGACCCTTCCAAAAGGCCCCAGACCCTTCTAGAACCCCCCCTGGACCTTCTAAAAGCCCCCAGACCCTTCTAGAGGCCCCCAGGACCCTTCTAAAAGCCCCCAGACCCTTCTAGAGGCCCCAGGGACCCTTCTAAAAGCCCCCAGACCCTTCTAGAGCCCCCCAGGACCCTTCTAAAAGCCCCCAGATTCTTCTAGAGCCCCCCAGGACCCTTCTAAAAGCCCCCAGACCCATCTAGAGGACCCCAGGACCCTTCTAAAAGATCCCATACCCTTCTAGAGTCCCCCAGGACCCTTCTAAAAGCCCCCAGACCCTTCTAGAGGCCCCCAGGATCATTCTAAAAGCCCCCAGACCTTTCTAGAGGCCCCCAGGACCCTTCTAAAAGCCCCCAGACCATTCTAGAGTCCCCAGGACCATTCTAAAAGCCCCTAGACCCTTCTAGAGGCCCCCAGGACCCTTCTAAAATACCCCAGACCCTTCTAGAGCCCCCCAGGACCCTTCTAAAAGCCCCTAGGCACTTCTAGATGCCCCCAGGACCCTTCTAAAAGCCCGCAGACCCTTCTAGAGGCACCCAGGACCCTTCTAAAAGCCCCCAGATTCTTCTAGAGCCCCCCAGGACCCTTCTAAAAGCCCCCAGACCCATCCAGAGGACGCCAGGACCCTTCTAAAAGCCCCCAGACCCTTCTAGAGCCCCCCAGGACCCTTCTAAAAGCCTCCAGACCCTTCTAGAGGCCCCCAGGACCCTTCTAAAAGACCCCAGACCTTTCTAGAGGTCCCCAGGACCCTTCTAAAAGCCCCCAGACCCTTTTAGAAGCCCCCGGGAACCTTCTAAAAGCCCCCAGACGCTTCTAGAGCCCCCCAGGACCCTTCTAAAAGCCCCCAGACCCTTCGAGAGCCCCCCAGGACCCTTCTAAAAGCCCCCAGACCCTTCTAGAGCCCCCCAGGACCCTTCTAAAAGACCCCAGACCCTTCTAGACCTCCCCAGGACCCTTCTAAAAGACCCTAGACCCTTCTAGAGCCCCCCAGGACCATTCTAAAAGCCCCCAGACCCTTCTAGAGTCCCCCAGGACCCTTCTAAAATCCCCCAGACCGTTCTAGACGACCCCGGGACCCTTCTAAAAGGCCCCAGACCCTTCTAGAACCCCCCTGGACCCTTCTAAAAGCCCCCAGACCCTTCTAGAGGCCCCCAGGACCCTTCTAAAAGCCCCCAGATTCTTCTAGAGCCCCCCAGGACCCTTCTAAAAGCCCCCAGACCCATCTAGAGGAACCCAGGACCCTTCTAAAAGATCCCATACCCTTCTAGAGGCCCCCAGGACCCTTCTAAAAGACCCCAGACCCTTCTAGACCTCCCCAGGACCCTTCTAAAAGACCCTAGATCCTTCTAGAGCCCCCCAGGACCATTCTAAAAGCCCCCAGACCCTTCTAGACTCCCCCAGGACCCTTCTAAAAGCCCACAGACCCTTCTAGAGGCCCCCAGGACCCTTCTAAAAGGCCCCAGACCCTTCTAGAACCCCCCTGGACCCTTCTAAAAGCCCCCAGACCCTTCTAGAGCCCCCCAGGACCCTTCTAAAAGCCCCCAGATTCTTCTAGAGCCCCCCAGGACCCTTCTAAAAGCCCCCAGACCCATCTAGAGGACCCCAGGACCCTTCTAAAAGATCCCAGACCCTTCTAGACCTCCCCAGGACCCTTCTAAAAGCCCCCAGACGCTTCTAGAGCCACCCAGGACGCTTCTAAAAGCCCCCAGACCCTTCTAGAGCCACCCAGGACCCTTCTAAATGCCCCCAGACCCTTCTAGAGGTCCCCAGGACCCTTCTAAAAGACCCCAGATTCTTTTTGAGGCCCCCGGGAACCTACTAAAAGCCCCCAGACCCTTCTAGAGGCCGCCAGGACCCTTCTAAAAGCCCCAGACCCTTCTAGAGCCCACCAGGACCCTTCTAAAAGCCCCCAGACCCTTCTAGAGCCCCCCAGGACCCTTCTAAAAGCCCCCAGACCCTTCTAGACCTCCCCAGGACCCTTCTAAAAGATCCCAGAACATTCTAGATCCCCCCAGGACCATTCTAAAAGCCCCCAGACCCTTCTAGAGTCCCCCAGGACCCTTCTAAAAGCGCCCAGACCCTTCTAGATGCACCCAGGACCCTTCTAAAAGGCCCCAGACACTTCTAGAGGCCCCCAGGACCCTTCTAAAAGCCCCCAGACCCTTCTAGAGCCCCCCAGGACGCTTCTAAAAGCCCCCAGACCCTTCTAGAGCCCACCTGGACCCTTATAAATGCCCCCAGACCCTTCTAGAGGCCTCCAGGACCCTTCTAAAAGTCCCCAGACCCTTCTAGAGGTCCCCAGGACCCTTCTAAAAGCCCCCAGACAATTCTAGAGCCCCCCAGGACCAATCTAAAAGATCCCAGACCCTTCTAGAGCCCCCCAGGACCCTTCTAAAAGCCCCCAGACCCTTCTAGAGGACCCCGGGACCCTTCTAAAAGCACCTGGACCCTTCTAGATGCCCCCAGGACCCTTCTAAAAGCCCCCAGACCCTTCTAGAGGCCCACAGGACCCTTCTAAAAGCACCCAGACCCTTCTAGAGGTCCCCAGGACCCTTCTAAAAGCCCCCAGACCCTTCTAGAGGCCCCCAGGACCATTCTAAAAGCCACCAGACCCTTCTAGAGCCCCCCAGGACCCTTCTAAAAGCCCCCAGACCCTTCTAGAGGCCCCCAGGACCCTTCTAAAAGCCCCCAGACCCTTCTAGAGCCACCCAGGACCCTTCTAAATGCCCCCAGACCCTTCTAGAGGCCCCCAGGACCATTCTAAAAGTCCCTAGAGCCTTCTAGAGCCCCCCAGGACCCTTCTAAAAGCCCCCAGACCCTTCTAGAGCCCCCCAGGACCCTTCTAAAAGCCCCCAGATTTTTCTAGAGCCCCCCAGGACCCTTCTAAAAGCCCCCAGACCCATCTAGAGGAAACCAGGACCCTTCTAAAAGCCCCCAGATTCTTCTAGATCCCCCCAGGACCCTTCTAAAAGCCCCCAGACCCTTCTAGAGGCCCCCAGGACCCTTCTAAAAGCCCCCAGACCCTTCTAGAGGTCCCCAGGACCCTTCTAAAAGCCCACAGACCCTTTTAGAAGCCCCCGGGAACTATCTAAAAGCCCCCAGACGCTTCTAGAGCCCCCCAGGACCCTTCTAAAAGCCCCCAGACCCTTCTAGAGCCCCCCAGACCCTTCTAAAAGCCCCCAGACCCATCCAGAGGAAACCAGGACCCTTCTAAAAGCCCCCAGATTCTTCTAGATCCACCCAGGACCCTTCTAAAAGCCCCCAGACCCTTCTAGAGGCCCCCAGGACCCTTCTAAAAGCCCCCAGACCCTTCTAGAGGTCCCCAGGACCCTTCTAAAAGCCCACAGACCCTTTTACAAGCCCCCGGGAACTATCTAAAAGCCCCCAGACGCTTCTAGAGCCCCCCAGGACCCTTCTAAAAGCCCCCAGACCCTTCTAGAGCCCCCCAGACCCTTCTAAAAGCCCCCAGACCCTTCTAGAGCCCCCCAGGACCCTTCTAAAAGCCCCCAGACCCTTCTAGACCTCCCCAGGACCCTTCTAAAAGACCCCAGACGCTTCTAGAGCCCCCAGGACCATTCTAAAAGCCCCCAGACCCTTCTAGAGTCCCCCAGGACCCTTCTAAAATCCCCCAGACCGATCTAGACGCCCCCGGGACCCTTCTAAAAGACACCAGACCCTTCTAGTAGCCCCCAGGACCCTTTTAAAAGCCCCCAGACCCTTCTAGAGGCACCCAGGACCCTTCTAAAAGCCCCCAGACCCTTCTAGAGGCCCCCTGGACCCTTCTAAAAGCCCCCAGACCCTTCTAGACGCTCCCGGGACCATTTTAAAAGCCCCCAGACCCTTCTAGAGGCCTTAGGACCTTTCTAAAAGCCCCCAGACCCTTCTGGAGCCCCGCAGGACCCTTCTAAAAGCCCCCAGACCCTTCTAGAGGCCCACAGGAACCTTCTAAAAGTACCCAGACCCTTCTAGAGGTCCCCAGGACCCTTCTAAAAGCCCCCAGACCCTTCTAGAGGATTCCCAGGACCATTCTAAAAGCCACCAGACCCTTCTAGAGCCCACCAGGACCCTTCTAAAAGACCCCAGATTCTTCTAGATCCCCCCAGGACCCTTCTAAAAGCCCCCAGACCCTTCTAGAGGCCCCCAGGACCCTTCTAAAAGCCCCCAGACCCTTCTAGAGGTCCCCAGGACCCTTCTAAAAGACATCAGATTCTTTTTGAGGCCCCCGGGAACCTACTAAAAGCCCCCAGACCCTTCTAGAGGCCGCCAGGACCCTTCTAAAAGCCCCAGACCCTTCTAGAGCCCACCAGGACCCTTCTAAAAGCCCCCAGACCCTTCTAGAGCCCCCCAGGACCCTTCTAAAAGCCCCCAGACCCTTCTAGAGCCACCCAGGACCCTTCTAAATGCCCCCAGACCCTTCTAGAGGCCCCCAGGACCATTCTAAAAGTCCCTAGAGCCTTCTAGAGCCCCCCAAGACCCTTCTAAAAGCCCCCAGATTCTTCTACAGCCCCCCAGGACCCTTCTAAAAGTCCCCAGACCCTTCTAGAGGCCCCCAGGACCCTTCTAAAAGCCCCCAGATTCTTCTAGATCCCCCCAGGACCCTTCTAAAAGCACCCAGACCCTTCTAGAGGCCCCCAGGACCCTTCTAAAAGCCCCCAGACCCTTCTAGAGGTCCCCAGGACCCTTCTAAAAGACCCCAGATTCTTTTTGAGGCCCCCGGGAACCTACTAAAAGCCCCAGACCATTCTAGAGGCCCCCAGGACCCTTCTAAAAGCCCCCAGACCCTTCTAGAGCCACCCAGGACCCTTCTAAATGCCCCCAGACCCTTCTAGAGCCCCCCAGACCCTTCTAAAAGCCCCCAGACCCATCCAGAGGAAACCAGGACCCTTCTAAAAGCCCCCAGATTCTTCTAGATCCACCCAGGACCCTTCTAAAAGCCCCCAGACCCTTCTAGAGGCCCCCAGGACCCTTCTAAAAGCCCCCAGACCCTTCTAGAGGTCCCCAGGACCCTTCTAAAAGCCCACAGACCCTTTTACAAGCCCCCGGGAACTATCTAAAAGCCCCCAGACGCTTCTAGAGCCCCCCAGGACCCTTCTAAAAGCCCCCAGACCCTTCTAGAGCCCCCCAGACCCTTCTAAAAGCCCCCAGACCCTTCTAGAGCCCCCCAGGACCCTTCTAAAAGCCCCCAGACCCTTCTAGACCTCCCCAGGACCCTTCTAAAAGACCCCAGACGCTTCTAGAGCCCCCAGGACCATTCTAAAAGCCCCCAGACCCTTCTAGAGTCCCCCAGGACCCTTCTAAAATCCCCCAGACCGATCTAGACGCCCCCGGGACCCTTCTAAAAGACACCAGACCCTTCTAGTAGCCCCCAGGACCCTTTTAAAAGCCCCCAGACCCTTCTAGAGGCACCCAGGACCCTTCTAAAAGCCCCCAGACCCTTCTAGAGGCCCCCTGGACCCTTCTAAAAGCCCCCAGACCCTTCTAGACGCTCCCGGGACCATTTTAAAAGCCCCCAGACCCTTCTAGAGGCCTTAGGACCTTTCTAAAAGCCCCCAGACCCTTCTGGAGCCCCGCAGGACCCTTCTAAAAGCCCCCAGACCCTTCTAGAGGCCCACAGGAACCTTCTAAAAGTACCCAGACCCTTCTAGAGGTCCCCAGGACCCTTCTAAAAGCCCCCAGACCCTTCTAGAGGATTCCCAGGACCATTCTAAAAGCCACCAGACCCTTCTAGAGCCCACCAGGACCCTTCTAAAAGACCCCAGATTCTTCTAGATCCCCCCAGGACCCTTCTAAAAGCCCCCAGACCCTTCTAGAGGCCCCCAGGACCCTTCTAAAAGCCCCCAGACCCTTCTAGAGGTCCCCAGGACCCTTCTAAAAGACATCAGATTCTTTTTGAGGCCCCCGGGAACCTACTAAAAGCCCCCAGACCCTTCTAGAGGCCGCCAGGACCCTTCTAAAAGCCCCAGACCCTTCTAGAGCCCACCAGGACCCTTCTAAAAGCCCCCAGACCCTTCTAGAGCCCCCCAGGACCCTTCTAAAAGCCCCCAGACCCTTCTAGAGCCACCCAGGACCCTTCTAAATGCCCCCAGACCCTTCTAGAGGCCCCCAGGACCATTCTAAAAGTCCCTAGAGCCTTCTAGAGCCCCCCAAGACCCTTCTAAAAGCCCCCAGATTCTTCTACAGCCCCCCAGGACCCTTCTAAAAGTCCCCAGACCCTTCTAGAGGCCCCCAGGACCCTTCTAAAAGCCCCCAGATTCTTCTAGATCCCCCCAGGACCCTTCTAAAAGCACCCAGACCCTTCTAGAGGCCCCCAGGACCCTTCTAAAAGCCCCCAGACCCTTCTAGAGGTCCCCAGGACCCTTCTAAAAGACCCCAGATTCTTTTTGAGGCCCCCGGGAACCTACTAAAAGCCCCAGACCATTCTAGAGGCCCCCAGGACCCTTCTAAAAGCCCCCAGACCCTTCTAGAGCCACCCAGGACCCTTCTAAATGCCCCCAGACCCTTCTAGAGGCCCCCAGGACCATTCTAAAAGTCCCTAGAGCCTTCTAGAGCCCCCCAGGACCCTTCTAAAAGCCACCAGGCCCTTCTAGAGGCCCCCAGGACCCTTCTAAAAGCCCCCAGACCCTTCTAGAGCCCCCCAGGACC